>SNQJ01S0027080.1:39018-56007 GCA_010110895.2 Picea sitchensis | reverse complement strand
GTTATATTATTGAATATCTGCGATATCTCTGTGCATTTCTTTATTATATCTCCGATCTCATTTCGTGCCGAAAATAATCTGGATCAGTGATAGCCTATTGGAAAAGTATTTTCGAGAACTACATATTATGTCGTCAAAATCTAACTTTATCTACAGTTTGACTGTGGCAAGCAAAAAAAAACACTGTTTAGGGCCCCAAAACGATCCTAGAAGTAGAGAAAGTTGTACTGACATGAAAACTTAAAAAATAAGCGAGTTGGAATAGGTGGGCAGCCACCAATATCCACTTGGATGTTGTGTAGGGCTTTAAGATAGCCTTGGAAATGCATAACCCACAATTACAAAGAAATTTCATCATTACAGAGAAACATGCTAAACTAAAAAAATGTCAAGAGGAGCCAGTTGGAATAGGTGGGTGGCCGCCAATATCCACCTGGATCACTTTTCTATTTATTAAAAGTGTTGTTATTAGAATTATGAGTTAGAATATTGATTGAGTCCTAACAATTCTATCATTAAAAGATCCAAGCAGAAGAATCTCCCTTATCTCTCAAGGTAACAATATTGTTCTCTAAGTTAATAAAAGGGTGATCAATTATGAGATGAGGGTTCTTGTAGAAGGTATATTTCACTAGTTGGTTGCCCCTCCTCTTCCAATAGTTGTTGCCTTTATTTTGGATCAAAGAAGTTGTAACAAACATATGCCAATCAATGAATTGAAATTTCAGTATTGTTGCAAGTCAGCGAATTGAAATTCCAGTACTGCTGCAAGGCAGTCTCATTCATAGTGGCATTGTAAGCCAACATGGTCATTTGTCTTGCTAGCTTCCTTTTCTATTGCCTTCTTTTTGTGACAATATAAAAACCATAGAAATGGTCAAATGAGTGAAGCATTACAAATTTTGTTGTAAACATTTGTTTCAATTTGCACAAATTCAGTGTTTTAAAAATCGTGTAATTTGTTGTGTTTAAACTTGCGACTATATATAGTTTTCACAGTTGTTATGTTTGGATGCAGGGATACTCTACCTCCTTTGAATTTGAACTTGTGACCTCCTAATAATAAAAATGTGTTATTAACCATTACGCCCACTCAAGCTCTTAACAGGGCCTTGTTTCATTGGTAAGGTCAAGAGGGTACTAAGCCATCCACCATGATTCATTATCACTTTGGTGTGTCACATCCAAATTTCATGGTTAAAAAATGATAAGTCTAGGTGTAAATTTTGGATTGTTTTGGTAAAATAGATACCCCTCAGGTTAACATAAATAAAAACAAATCCAATCCCTTGAGTTTGAGTTTGGGACATTTCTTAAAACAACATTATCCCCAAAAAATGATCAAACCCCAAAACGTGTCAACAAATTGACATATGGAAATATCTACTAAAGTTTATGAAATAGAAAATAACATAAGTAAAAGGATTGCATTCAATTCATACCAACCCCCTTCCCAACAACAACAAAGAAAAATATATATTTTCAATTTTTCATGTCATGCTAATATTATGACTTATAACAATAGTCAATTGAAATAAATTATAACAATAGTCTCAATAAGTAGTGAAGTTTCAGTTTGATTTACTTAAAAGCCAGAATATGTGGTCAAATATCTGTTTAAATGAGGGCATGAAAAACCATATTCAGGTACTTAGATATTTTTTTAAATATACTATTAGGTGTTATTCACCATGTCACTCACCGAATACATTTGGTGTATCATACTCCATCTTGTTGGTCCTTCTAGTGACTTGGTTTTTATTTTTAGATGTTTTTTATAAAAAAAATCAGCAATATGGGGTTTTCAAAATCTTTCATAAGCACCACTCCCACACCCACTAGCTAAGAACTGCTAATTGTGCAATTTGTTGTGTTTAAAGTTGTGACTATATATTTTTTCCATAGTTTCTATGTTTGGATGCATGGATACTCTATTGCTCTCTGGCTTTGAACCCGTGACCTCCTAAGAAGAAGCACATGTTCTTAACCATTAGGCCCACTCAAGTTGTTAACAAGGCCTTGTTTCATTGGTAAGGTCAAGAGGGTATTAATCCATCCACCATGGCTAATTATCGCTTTGGTGTGTCACATCCAAATTTCATGGTTAAAAAAGGATAAGTCTAGGTGTAAATTTTGAATGGTTTTGGTAGAATAGATACCCCTCACGTTAACATAAATAAAAAAAGTTTGTATTATACAATCGCTTGAGTTTGGGACATTTCTTAAAGCAACATTCTCCCAAAAAATTGATCAACCCCAAAATGTGTCAACAAATTGACATATGGTAATATCTTCACTCATACTACTAAAGTTTATGAAATAGAAAATAACAGAAATAAAAAGATTGAATTCAATTCATACCAACCCCATTCCCAACAACAACAAAGAAAAATATATATTTTCAAATTTTCATGTCATGCTTATATTATGACTTACAGTAGATGCTTGAGTTGTTTGATATTCACATCAGATAAGGAGATATGAGTAATTTCATCGATTAGAGAAGTAGCAACAATAGGATATGGTCAAGTGAAATAAATTATAACAATAGTCCCAATAAGTAGTGAAGTTTCAATTTGATTTCGTTAAAATCCAGAATCTATGGTCAAGAAATTGATCATAGCCCACCACGTCACTTGAAAAAATATATGTTTAAATGAGGGCATGGAAAACCATATTCATGTACTTGGATATTTTGTTAAATCTACTATTAGGTGTTATTCACCATGTCACTCACCGAGTACATTTGGTGTATCATAATCCATCTTGTTGGTCCTTCTGGTGACTTGGTTTTTATTTTTAGATGTTTTTTATAAAAAATTCAACAATATGGTGTTTTCAAAATCCTTCTTAAGCACCACTCCCACACCCACTAGCTAAGAAATGCTAATTGTGTAATTTGTTGTGTTTAAAGTTGTGACTATGTATAGTTTCCATAGTTTCTATGTTTGGATGCAGGGATACTCTACCCCCCTTTGGATTTGAACCAATGACCTCCTAAGAAGAAGCACATGTTCTTAACCATTAGTCCCACTCAAGTTCTTAACATGGCCTTGTTTCATTGGTAAGGTCAAGAGGGTACTAAGCCATCCACCACGATTCATTATCGCTTTGGTATGTCACATCCAAATTTCATGGTTAAAAAAGGATAAGTCTAGGTGTAAATTTTGGATGGTTTGGTAGAATAGATACCCCTCACATTAACATAAATAAAAAAAGTTTGTATTATACAATCCCTTGAGTTTGGGACATTTATTAAAGAAACATTCTCCCAACAAATTCATCAACCCCAAAATGTGTCAACAAATTGACATATGGAGATATCTTCACTCATACTACTAAAGTTGATGAAATATAAAACAACATAAGTAAAAATATTGAATTCAATCCATACCAACACCCCTCCCAACAACAAAAAAGAAAATATATATTTTCAAATTTTCATGTCATGCTCATATTATGAATTACAATAGATGCTTGAGTTGTTTGATATTCACATTGGATAAGGAGATATGAGTAATTGCATCGATTAGAGAAGTAGCAACAATAGGCTATGGTCAAGTGAAATAAATTATAACAATAGTCCCAATAAGTAGTGAAGTTTCAATTTGATTTCGTTAAAAACCAGAATTTGTGGCCAAGAAATTGATCATAGCCTACCCCGTCACTTGAAAAAATATTTGTTTAAATGAGGGCATGGAAAACCATATTCAAGTACTTGGATATTTTTTTAAATCTACTATTAGGTGTTATTCATCATGTCACTCACCGAGTACATTTGGTGTATCATACAAAATCTTGTTGGTCCTTTTGGTGATTTGGTTTTTATTTTTAGATGTTTTTATTTTATTTTTTTATCAAAAATTCAACAATATGGGGTTTTCAAAATCCTTCATAAGCACCACTCCCACACCCACTACCTAAGAACTACTAATTGTGTAATTTCTTGTGTTTAAAGTTGTGACTATGTATAGTTTCCACAATTTCTATGTTTGGATGCAGGGATACTCTACCCCCCTTTGGCTTTGAACCCGTGACCTCCTAAGAAGAAGCACATTTTCTTAACCATTAGGCCCACTCAAGTTGTTAACAAGGACTTGTTTCATTGGTAAGGTCAAGAGGGTACTAATCCATCCACCACGATTCATTATCTCTTTGGTGTGTCACATCCACATTTCATGGTTGAAAAAGGATAAGTCTAGGTGTAAATTTTTTATGGTTTTGGTAGAATAGATACCCCTTGCATTAACATAAATAAAAATAATTTGTATTATACAATCCCTTGAGTTTGGGACATTTATTAAAGCATCATTCTCCCAAAAAAATTGATCAACCCCAAAATGTGTCAACAAATTGACATATGGAAATATCTTCACTCATACTACTAAAGTTTATGAAATAGAAAATAACGTAAGTAAAAATATTGAATTCAATTCATACCAACCCCCTTCCCAACAACAACAAAGAAAAATATATATTTTCAATTTTTCATGTCATTCTCATATTATTACTTACAGTAAATGCTTGAGTTGTTTGATATTCACATTGGATAAGGAGATATGAGTAATTGCTTCGATTAGAGAAGTAGTAGCAGTAGGTTATGGTCAAGTGAAATAAATTATAACAATAGTCCCAAAAAGTAGTGAAGTTTCAGTTTGATTTAGTTAAAAACCAGAATCTGTGGTCAAGAAATTGATCACAACCCGCCACATCACTTGAAAAAATATCTGTTTAAAAGAAGGCATGGAAAACCATATTAAAACACTTGGATTTTTTTTTAAATTCTACTATTAAGTGATATTCACTATGTCACTCACCGAGTACATTTGGTATATCATACTCCATCTTTTTGGTCCTTCTGGTGACTTGGTTTTTACTTTTAGATGTTTTTTTTTTATCAAAATATCAACAATATGGGGTTTTCAAAATCCTTCATAAGCACCACTCCCACACCCACTAGCTAAGAAATGTTAATTCATTAAAAGAAATGCTCCATTGGCACATGATCAATTTGAGAATTTTGTCTAAACAATCACTCTAACGCATCAACAATTCCAGTATGTTAAGGATGTGAATGAAGTATGGCATATATTTTTCGATTTGGTGTTTCCCCACTATCCCTGAACTAGGCAGTGAGCATTGAGTATAGAGCTACTTTTTTCTACATATGTCCATGGTAATCAATTGGTAATCTAGCTTGTGGCAGGACTATATAGGCTCTTGGGTGAATTTGATTGTGGCAGTTGAACAAATGTTTTAGGTAGATCATAAGATCTACTTGAAATAAAATTTTAGGTAGATCATAAGATCTACTTAATCCAATCATGGATTCATTGAGCATCTACGACATTTATTGTGGGAAATCCTCCTCTTCTAGACATTGACAACCATAGAGGTCTTACATGCACTATTAGTGAATGTGACTCTTTTGTTTGCTTGCTTATTTTTAGTAGGTAAATGATGTTTATTTTTATAAAGAAATTTTCCATGTTTTCTACTATCTAATGAAGAAAACTGAAAAAAGGTGCTTCATATCTCATAGTTCCAACAACGATAGAAGTCCAACAATTATCTTACATATATTAAAGCATATCTTCAACAAATTTTGAATCAAAACATGAAATGGAGTTCCCTATTAGGCCACATTTTTTAAATTTTGATGCATAGGATATATTCATCTCAAACATGTTTCATATATTCTATGATAACAAATTTCAATAAATGTAGTAAGAGCAATGTTACATTTATGTCTTTGAGAATTTATGGTCGAGGGTCTGGAAGAAAACTTAACATATCGACAATGTCGGGGAAAATATCGAGAAACTCTAAAAAATACATAAAATAATATTTTGTTTTCAAAATTTTAAACATCTAAAGAAACAACACCAAACAAACACACTGCTACATAAATAGGGAAATACAACTGATATATAAGAAGTATAGGATGTCAAGTGGTACATCAGACATCAATATTGAAATATGATATCTATCTCGAGTCATTAATCTTGACATGATGATACAAAAACATATCAAAACAAAAATAAATGTATCTCATGATATGAATCATGGCAATGAAAACAACTCCCTTGTTTGCTTAATGGAAAATGGTCACATTATTCTCAAAGCTCAATCCCCTAATTCACTTTTGCAAAGTGAGGGTTAAAAGACCAAGAATTTGGTTATAAGGCGAGATTAATATGGACAGAACAATAATTTCCATCAACTTGTGATAATTACTTAAATTATCGCTATTATTTCAAATAATTGTTGCCAATATTATTGGCTTGGGGAATCACTTGTGATATAGTGCAATATGGGTGATATATCACTGATAAATGTAACACAAAAGTATGTGATACATCACTGATAAATGTAACCCAAAAGTATGCCTCTTGATATGATTTAATACTGGCTAACCCTATATTGCATTAACACCCAAATGAGCACCAATTGGGTACATAAAGGCCTAGGTCTAGTTGGTTTCTTTATTTTAACTTTGTTGACCCTATTCAATACTAGGCAAGTCAGAAAAAGCTTGGGGTATCAAAAAGACTTTAGAAGCTCCTGAAGTTTGATAGTTTTAGTTTTTGTAATTATTAATTATTGGTTTTGGGTCTAGCCTTATTCATTAACTTCTTAGATATCCCTATTACTTTGTGTTGAGTTTTGTTCTTGTTGCCATGTTCAAGGTGCTGTAGCATTATCTATGTCTAAGTTTTGGCTGTAGAATTTGTTGAGTGTCATCTATAAAATAAATAACATCTTAAAACAAGAAACAACTTGTTTCCACAATTGACAATAGTATTCAAGATGAGAAGACTCGTTAGAACCAAATATCAATATAAAGCATAGAAAACCATGTGCAATTTCACTTGAAAAAGAGATAATTTCGTGTGATAAGCTTCCTGAGGGCAACCCCTTTACCCCACTTAAATGTTCAAGTACAAGATGATTCAGAAATGAAAATGTCTCTGGTATATAGGAGACTAGAGGTATAATTACAACTAATGGCTCCAAAGCCACATAAATAAAATAACATTACTAATCTAATTACAACTAATGGCTCAAAGTTTCCATTATATAAATAAAATAACATTACTAATCTAATTTGCCCCACTATGAGTATGAGTCAATATTAGGCTTAACATAGCCCCAGCCCTCGGAGACATGTTGTCCAACTGAGAGTAACTTCCGATGCTTCAGAGCAAAGACCTATCTTCCCAAGTGGAATCTTCACCGGTAGTTTCCTCCATTTAATGAGATAATTCTAAAATGGACTCATTCCCTCACCATGCATCTTTGTGTCAATGATGGCTTCAGTTCAATATGATTTTTCCTTCCTCGTCAAGTTCCTCGGGTAATATAGTTTGAACTCGATTTGTCGCCTATAACCTTCTTTTAAGCATGAAACATGAAAACCTGGTACTCGTGGAAGATGCAAGCATGCAGCCCAATTTTATATGCCATAGTACCAATCTTTGGTAACACCTTATAAGGGCTATAGTACTTTGGTGATAATTTATTATCCTTCTTGGCTTGCTTGAGGGACATCCGGCTTGTATGGTTGTAGTCTTAAAAACACCCAACTCCCCTACTTCAAAACTTCTTTCACTAATGCATGTTGATCTTCTTGTTGTTTCAAGGATTGGTACATGGTCATGTTGTCCTTTAAGATTTTGGAGAATTTGTTTGCTGTTCTATGTGATCTTCCATTGCTTGAACCTTTTGGGATTTTTTCTTTTAGAGAAGAAGTGATGGAAGGAGGGTGGTATCCATAAAGTGCCATAACAGTCATTGTTACAGTGTGAAGGAAGTGTTATACCACCATTCTCGCTAAGGGTAACCATTTGAACCATTGTGTTTTTTTATCGAGACAAACAACTAAGGTAACCTTCTGCATATTTTTCACTATCTCAAGCATCCATCGATTGAGGATGATAGGATGAGCTATGAGCTACTTGAGTACCCAAACAATAAAACAATTATGTCCAAAAATGTCCAATGAATATGGGACTGCCACTTCTTGGCTAGCCACCTTTGGGTCGCCATGTAGCTTTTGAACTGGTTTCCTGAATGCGGTGGAAAACTGTACTAGCTTTGAAGGGATGAGAGAGTGCACAAAAGGTGCATACTTGGTCGGCCTATGAACAATCGCCATGATGACACTCATTCCTTTTAGACTTTGGTAACCCTGGGATTAAATCCATGGAAACCTCCCCCAAATGCTGACTTGGGATGGATAATGGTTGTAAAAAGACCAGTCTTAATTGTTTCCACCTTTATTTTGTTGGTGGCAAACTACACATTCTCACACAAACCTTTGAACATTAGTTTAAGACCATCCCAAAAATCCTTCTTGACCCTATCATAGGTATTTCAAACTCGGAAAAGTGCCCCCTACTAGAGAGGTGTGCAATTCCAATAGCAATTCCTTTGTTTGAGTTGGAGTTCTTACATAATATAAGCCATCTTGTACCATAGTGAATCATTTTTCCACAAATGTATTCCATGCATTGAACTCACGGCAACCCTTTGAATGAGAGTCCACACTTTTCGCCATTTTCCATTCATCCCCTGCTCTTCTATTATCCAATCGGGTTGGATGATCGAGATAACACAAATAAAGGCATCAACATATCTATCCTTTCTTGAGAGTGTGTTTGCCACAACATTTTACTTCCCCATTTTATGACATTAAAAATCATAGCCCAATATCTTGCTTACCCATTTTTGTTGTTCTTCTAAAGATAGTCTTGTTCCAAGAAGTATTTAAGACTATCATGATCCTGCTTTAACCTCTTTGAAGTGCCTACTCATTAGGGTGGGTGATTCATTTTTCAATGCATGCGTGATTGCCATCATTTCCTCTTCTCATAAATGGGTTTGTAAGTCCCTTCCCTTGAGTGGTCAACTTTCAAAACTGTGGGCTTCCTTCTGCATTAGACACCACCCATTTCCCGAGGTATCAAGAGACCTACACAAAGGTTTTGTGAAGTCTCCGGAGTGGTTTCACATGAGTTGTACACATCACCTCTTTAAGTTGTTCAAAAGATTTAGTTGCCTCGGAGTCCATGAAATGCATCCCTCTTAGTTAGTTAGTGTCGTTATAGTTGCTGCTATTCTTCCATAGTTCGAACAAACTTACGGTAGTAACATGTCAAACCCAAAATTCCTTTAAGATTTTTTAATGTTGTGGAATCGCCCACCATCATGGTCTAATCTGTTAGGTTCTACCTTGAAACCTTCATGATACAATATGACCCAAATACTCTACCTTCTTTTACTCCAAAGAAATCAATCAATGATGGGAATGGAAACTTATCTTTAATAGTGGATCTTGTTTGAGCTCTCATAACTGACACATAATACATGAGTTATCTTCTGAATACCATTACCACCTGCAAAGTAAGAACTTTGGCTAGGTCTAATAATGCCGCCTCCAACATTTCTTCAACCATATACTAATTTCACCTTATGGGCATAAGGGTATCTAGATAAGTATGATGTTAGGAGGAACATTCCGAGGAATTAGGTGAATTTCCATGATCATGGGATTTCGAGTGGGTGGGGAGACCTTTGGGAATATATTAAAAAACTTTGGAATGCTTATCAAATGATCCTTTGAGATCTCGAGGAATAGATGGCTTAGGATGTTTGAACATCTAGTGAGCATAAGCCAGCACACCTTGATGCCCTTTTTCAATAATTTTGTCATGCCGCTAGAGTCACTCCACTGGCTTCCCTCAGATACCTCCTCAACTCAATTTATTTTCCTTCCACAAAAATTTCATGAAAGTTCTTTGAAAATTAAAAGCCATTACCCTAATGATTGTAACCATTGATTCTAGTACAACATCAAGACCACCCATGGGTATAGAAATCATCGACTATCTATTACATATTCCGCTAGTAAGATTGATCTTATTGTACTTTCCTATAAATTGATGGTTCCTCCATCCGCAATCATTACATGAAACTCAGGTCGGATACAGCAATTGAGATCTTTGGCTAATTTATGGTGAATGAAATTATGAGTACTACCAAAATCACTAGGACTATTACCTTTTCTTTCTTTTGATGTATCCTTCGATCTCAGGGTTTGAGGGAGTACATTCCAACCAATGCATTACACATATCGTGGGAGTCAACTCAGGAGGATATTACTTACAAGCCATCTTGAGATGGTTCTGTTCTTCTTCTTCCTCTTCACACCCATGTAGAATAATTTCTTCTCACCACACTTTATGTCCCCATCACTTGCCACAATTAAAGCATAAACCTTTTGTTTTTCTTTCCTCCAATTAGTTGAGGTGTCAACTTGTAGGTTGAGGTGTTTTAGGAGAAGGAGAATTGTTCTTTAGATGTTAGATAGGTCCTTCTAGTAGCCATATAGCCATATTTTTATTTTCAATATTTCTTTGCCACCTTAAATGCATTCTCCAATGATTTGGGTTCAAGAGAACCCCATGCTGAATGTTATCCCTTAAAGTTCCTCCCAATACATTAATCAAGTGCTCATCCGGAATATTGTCACCCTTTATATTCAATCTTTGGAAGTTCTCACTGTGCTCGTTAACTGAACCCTTCTGCTTGAGATTTTTCAATTACAAAGAACGGATTGTCTTGTATCCTCATAGTGTGCTATCATTTCCTTCCTGTGGAAATTGTCCAAGGGACGAGTGATTTATGCAGGAACAAAGCCATCGATACCAAACAAATTGGATTAGGTTCTAACATAAATAAGCAATTCAGACCTTTTGTGTATGTGGTACATTGGAGATCAAAGAATTGCTCCATCCTAAGTATCCATGTGATTGTCCTTACATCAAACTTCATGTCAATCTTAGGAACGTTGGTTGGTCTTCAAACCAAAGTTGGAGTTTCTCCATTCTTGATTCACCTTCCTTGTTTCCACATCAAGGAATTTCATGGGATGCATTTTCACTTTCAGTAGTCTCCGTTATGAAATTTTTCAATACTTCCATGATCTCCCTTTAAACCATCCATATTATTAGTTCATCTCGTAACTATATTATTTTTTGTAAATCATTTATGCCCCCTATGCATTTCTTCACCTTCATCAAGAGTCCAAGTAGGATTTTCTGAGGCTTAGTTGGTGTAGGTTCCCTTTTGGGTGGTATGTTGGCCAAGTGTCACTTTTGAACCTTGATTTTGGGGTGGTTCCGCTAGACAATATTTCTCTCATAGTATCTAAAGTTTGGCCCTTTGGGTATGAAACTTTATTTTACGTAGTTCTCTAATATTTATTCTATACAATGCCACATGTCTGATCAAAACTGGATGCACATGGAATTTATGGTAATTTCCTCACAACTTGTCGATTTTGGTCTTTCCAGGAGGTCTCACTAGTATAGCATGCTCCAAGACAAAATAACTGGATATAAAATTCTGAAACCCTCACCCAAAATACTACAGATCACCATAATCCAAGGCAACCAGTTCCACCTCAATTTGGATACTCTAGGGAAGAAGCGCGATTTTTTTAATTGGAACACCATCTTGATACTTGTCAATAGACTAGTCGACACCCCCATTCCAGTACTGTGGTTTATATACAAATTTGGTGATGAACCAGAAGCAAAAATTTTACCAATCGATACATTACTACTGTGAATGGCCTCCGCATTTCGTGGTCTAAACGCTACAAAATGTTTCTATAGCTAAAATTCAAGTAGCGACTCATTTCAGATGATTTAAGAACCTTATCTCAGGGCTGTGTCGTATCTAAAGTATAATGCCTCAGCAGATGAATTTTTAACCCAACGTACCTTGATCCGTGATCAAATATCCGCCAAGCCGCTCTCTTCCAAACATTGTAGGAAAAGTTATAGTGAAAAATCTTAACTATGTCTCGTGATGTAGCAAAATAAAACCCCAAGACCTCGAGCTCTATACCATGTTAGGAACCAAAATATCAATATAGCATAGAAAAACCCTATAAAAAGTAACAACAACGCCTTGAAAAAGAGATAATTTCAGATAATAAGTTCTTCGAGGGGCAAGGGAAAATCCTCCTTTACCCCACTTAAATGTTCAAGTAATAAGATGATTCAAAATGAAAATGTCTCCCTGGTATATATAGAAGACTAGGGAGGTATAATTACAACCAATGGCCTAAAGCTCATTACAAATAAAATAATAATAATCTAAATTACAAATCCAATGGCCTAAAGCCGACATAAATAAAATAACATTACTAATCTAATATGCCCCAATTAAGGGGTAATGAGCCAATATTAGGGCTTAACAAAGCCCTTCAAAATCATACACCCTCTTATGTCAACAAATGTCGAGTCATACACAGTCATTAACATCTAGTTCCATTGTCAGCATAAAACCTAACCTTTTCCACCTTGTTCTCAAAATTTGTTAAGAGTAAGAATTCATGTTAGTTAAAGCCTCCCAACTTCAACGAGATGTCCCTACTTGTTGTTTGTACAAAATAAAGTATGATAAAGTCTCATAATCTTATATGGACACAAATAAAATAATAGAGCAACAAATTGGAAGGAAATTCTCGATCTTTGCATGAATATTGGCTTTGACATGGAATGCTAATTTAGCATTTCCTACTAAAAATACAAGCATTTTCACATAATTAAATATCATATTTGCATTTAAAACAAAAACATACTCAACTTGTTCCCATTATAACGACACACTTTTTGCACCTTCAAAAAGAATTTCATGAAATGTCTCAATTATCTTATTAATTGAATTATTCTCAAGTTCCAGTGATCAAAATTGAGCCCTTCCTAGTCCTTCCAAGAGGTTCAAACCTGTCCTAGAAGGATAATTAAAAAAACACCCTTAAAAAATGTAAATTTTTGAAATCACTTGTCATTTATGAAGGACAATAAATATCATAAAATCTCAAAAGAAGGGTCATATTTTCAATAACCCATCAATGTCCTCACTTGCAATGCTTGGTTGGTTAATGGGCATTGGTTCATCACACAATACTTGTGTTTGACATCTAAGAAATAAAATCATCTCTATTCTAGTTGGCTCTTATCTATTCCCTGATATGGTGTACTTCCAAAACATGAAATCCATCACATAGCTCAAACCTAGATAAATATCCTACCATTATATTGGTGTATGCACTATTTTATGTATCACTTAATGAAAGCTTATCAAAGAAGCTTAAACACCTTGTTTTTCTGAATCCCCACTTGAATTCATGTGTTATGAGCATTGTCGATTCTTGTCAATATATGAATTTTCATCGCATTTAGTTTACATACTTCATGTTTTTGAATCCCACACTCACCATAATGTTATTTGCTTTGTTATCTTTTCCACAAACACTTTCCATAATCCATTTTCCTTTGTTATCTTCTTCTTATTTCTAACAACATTGACATCAATGTGATAATACTTTGCAAATATTTTGAGAATGTCCCATATCTCTCTTTCCCCTTGCACCATCCCAAGCCCAAGATCACGAAGATGTATTCTTTGTAGTGCATTAACGCTTGGAACAACATTTTTGAAATTGGGTGGGATTATTAAGAAAGATAGGGAGAAGGCAACATAATTTATTACCATTAAACTTATGCATTAGGGATTATGCTCTAACATCCCACTCTTTCATGAATTTTCACATGGTGTGAGAGATAAAGTGAACAAACAATATCCCCTCAATAAAAATAACATACTTGGTGGTCTTTCTGAGTAATTTCATTTCATGTTTCTATGGATCTTGGAAAGCTCCAAATCATTAACATCTTAACTTAAACAATAAACAATGGATGCAACCATTCTAGGTTGTCATGTTCCTAGAAGCCTATGATGCAAGTAGGGTCTCTTCATTTCTTTTATAGTATTTTAATAGAATTATCACCCTTCAACAAAGGCCTCAAGATCTATTACAATTTCTTCTTTGCTAATGAGATATAAAATGAACATGACTCCCATGGCTAAGTAGAATTGGGTATGCTTAAAATTTGAACATAAGATGTAATGCTTATCCATCATATTATGGATACATAGATTACATCCTCTCTTATATTGGTGTTCACAAAAATGTTTGATTTTGTGATTATGTTTAAAGTTTTATATTGTCATTTTTAACACTTTAAAAATCCTCCAAAGAAAACGTGGTTCAATGATTAATTATTATTATTGTTGTTGATGTATTAACGTCAGACATGTACTTCCACATAGACTTGGTGTCTAGCATGTGGAAGTCGTCCTTGTAACTTCTCAGGAAACCTTAGGAAGGCCACTTTATGAGCAATAATTAAAGTGAATGGCCTTTTAGATTAATGCAAGATTAATTAAGTTAAATGCCTAAGTTTACTTGCCATTATTAACTTAAGTGGCTTAATTAAATCCTAACCGTTAGATCTAAAGTGAGCATGATATTAGATCTCAATCGTTGATCACTTTTCAGGAGATCTAGGGTTAACTCAATATAATAAAAGGCGGCTTATGTGAGAGGACAAGACACACGCACATCGAGTGAGGAGATCTCATTGAGTGGGTGAAGAGAGTTCATCCAAGTGTGAATGAGTCTGAGAAAAGGTGCTAAGGGGCAACAAGGAAGATAGCAAGCAAGTGGGCTAGGGTATTCCTGCATTGTATTCCTCTGATGGGCCATTATTCCATGATGAGAGCCGAAGATTTATGACAATAAATCAAACTAAGATTTGGTTTTCCCTTGTCATTTTTCCAATAATATTTACCCAAATATCTTGTGCAATGTGTTATGGTTTCAGTTTTTATGCTTCCAATATATTTTCTTTGAGTAGCCTCACTATGTCGTTATTAAATAAAGTGACTTTATTTCAAAACAATTACTTAGTACTAAGTTGAATTAACCATTATTAATATGTACACACCAAAATATAATATAATATTTTGAAATTACAAAGTATTATTATTATTACTTTATTAACCATTATTAATATGTACACACCAAAATATAGTATTTTGAAATTACAAAGTATTATTATTATTACTTTATATTGAAATTCAAACTTATCTATCATTGTTTATTAAATTATAACATTTTAAATCTGTGAAAAAATAATATTTTATTTAAAATATTTTTTGAAAGTGAATACCTAGTGAATTAAAGTGTAACTACTTTTACCTATGAAAGAATATATACCTTCAATTTAAAATTAAAAATAGTCTACCTTCTAAAAATAGTCCTTCCACTTTAATACTAGTACATACCAAAATATATCGCCCCCCTAAACGCTTTTTGCTACTTGTCATTGCCGGTGGCATTCAATGTTATGTCTAATACGATGCACATGCCATGACGCGTCAAGCCGTATCATGTCACGGTCTAGGAAGTCAGTGCTTCAAAGTTCAGAGATCAAATTTTGTCTATACGCATCGTAGGTTACACACATTTCATTTTCAGAATTTGTCTCTACTCTTCATTCCATCTCTCATACGCCACACGCGTTACTACTTTGTGGCTCTAATTGCGTAGGCTGCACACATTTCACTGTGAGATTTTGTCTTTTCATATGTTGGGATTAGAGAATTTGGCCTTTGAAAAATAGAGTTCGGAGAAAGAAAATTAAGAACATTAAAATTTTGGAAGTTATTTTAGATTTATAGTAAAGGTTTTTAGCTTAGTTTAATTGCTTTGATTTAAAACCAATTTGTAATGTTAAATCTCATTATAAGTATATTTAGGATTATTGTATAGAGAGCATTTTAGAACGACTTTAATCTCCTTTTAAATTTCATAGATTTTTTTTTTTTTCCAAATAAGTTTTTTGAAAAGTTCATCTATGTCACGATTGGAGTTTTATCAATTTCTCATTTATCTATGCATTGATTTCCATGTACTATTATATATTAGTGTAGGAACTATCTTCTTGGATGTGAGCATCTTGGGCTATTAAGATTATTGGTCAATAGACTTCTTATACTAATGTAGATCCATCTCAACTTCAGATTTATCTTGTGTCGAGAGGCATCAAATTCCTTGAGGTGCAAACATCTTTTTAGAGTGCAAAACTTGAGTAAAGGTTTACACCTCAAGGGATTTAATGTAAGATTCCTTAAGTACTATTGTCACACATTCCTCACTATTGTAATAGTATATAGGGGTTTTCTGAGTGTTGACTTCCGTCAACACTTTGGTTGTAGGTGTCCTTACATTGTTAAAACTCCCAATTTGTTTTTGTGATGTTTTAATGGTTTGCTGAAGTGTTATGGGTGGGTTATGTATTGTTTAATGTGCCAAAAAAAAAACTCCCTTTTTACATAGCAAAGGTATGCAACAACACATATAAATCCCCACTACACACAACTGATGTAATTGAGG
Organism: Picea sitchensis; assembly: GCA_010110895.2. Taxonomy (NCBI): domain Eukaryota; kingdom Viridiplantae; phylum Streptophyta; class Pinopsida; order Pinales; family Pinaceae; genus Picea; species Picea sitchensis. The sequence goes on along the minus strand of SNQJ01S0027080.1, from coordinate 39,689 downwards.
AAACACCACAAAGATTTATTTAATATTCTAGGACAATGGAGTGTAATTAAAATATCAGCAACAAGTACAGAACAAGACAATAGAGAACCCAATATAAGTTGTTGTAGGTTGCTTCTATGAAATAAGGGCAATATTATGCCTAGACAAGACAATCTGAGTGCAACATCTTCTTGCTGATGGTATAGGTTTGTAAACAAGCAAGTCAACCCAACAAACAATAAATAGCAATCCCAATACAGAGAGACAATCTTGTAGGTGTTGGCAGCTTGTATTCGACCTCTTTACCATTATAACTCACCCCCAAACTGAGTTGAATGCAACCCCAATAATAAATGTTCTTCTCCTAAGGTATTTGACTCAGATAGAGAGAAAAATAGTCCTATTGATACAAACTATCTTTGTGCCTCAGTCAACCAAGAAACCATGGAGAAATCGATCCACAGTGAAAGAATTACCAACCAAAAGTAATGGGATTCGTCCCTCCCAACAAAATTTCCCTTTTTATCTACAAAAAATGCACCCAACTTACTAGGAATAACTTAGAATGGAACCCCACGATTTCTAATGAACAAACTCAACCTCCTGTAGCCCCTAGCTCGACCCCTTGGTGTAATGCTAAGCTTAGTAGAGGGAAAGGATGCCCATAAGACCAGAACTCAGTCTCCTTAAGC
>SNQJ01S0027080.1:11947-39008 GCA_010110895.2 Picea sitchensis | reverse complement strand
ACCTCGATCTCAAAAAACCTTCATTTAGGCCCTCAAAATGGCCCCGGAAGTTAAAACCTGCTAAAAATAGTAAATTGCCAAAATTGTCAGAAAACTGTTTTGAGCCAGTCGGAAAAGGTGGGTGGTCACCAATATCCACCTGGATCAATCACACACCTAAAATGGAGGTCGTATGAAAAATTTACGACCCCGAGAAGTTGAGGTACCAACTTACCCATCGGGGCCCACATAACTTTTGGTGTTTCATCTCCTAGGGTTAGGTTTTTGGATGTCTAGGGTTTTGGAATTCATGAGTAATGTTAAAAATGCCTCTGGAGCCTCATTGTAATCATTGTTCTCAGACGGATGCACGTATCAGCCGCATCTCTTCTCAGAGATAGCTACCATCATTTGAGCAAGTTGTTTTTAGTTCTACAGTTTTACAGTTTCAGCCTATTTTATTTATTCAATAGAAGTTATTGTTCACTAGATATATGTTGTTGTTCTTCGTATCTTTGTGTTGTTGTATTCAATCTATTAATCATTTTGTTCCACTCATAAATCTGGATCAGTGGTATCAAAGCGGTTTTCTCTTCATTTTTTTTTTCATGCATGTCCCCAACAAGATCTGGGTACAAGAAGTTGGGACTCGAACCAGTGGAGCCTTTACAAGATCAGTCGCACCAAGCCTGAAAAAAATCATGGGGGGCATAAGAAATATGATGGAGAAGGAGATCCTTTTAAATTGTTGTTCGAGGAAGCCCTTGCGCAACAAAGGAATGAAATGATGGAAAACTTTGCACAGATCCTTCGGCGGTTGCCCACAAGAGATGCATCTTCATCAAGCAGCCATGCAACCCCCTTCAAGGTACACGTAGATTTTGATATTCCATTATTTGAAGGAATGGTAGATACAGATGATGTAAATAAATGGTTTAATATGCTCGAAGGGTATTTTTAGGTCCACAATTTTTTCGATAGGGAAAGGATTACTTCAAGGTCGTCCCCCATGTTAAGGACTGGTAGGATATTTACTCTAAGCAAAGGGCCATAGAGGAATCTGCAATATTTGTGGTCGCCCAAACATGGGATTCCTTCAGGGATGTCATTAAAGAACATTACTACCCTGTTGGAAGCTACAAGGAACAGTACACAAGATGGACCACGCTACGTCAGGAAAGGGACTAGACAGTACCAGATTTCACCAATATTTTTCATACCCTACGCACCAAATTGGGTATCAAAGACTCTGAATGACATCTGGTGCTCAAATACCACAGTTGTATGCATATATATATTCAAACAAAAATGGAGTTTATGGACATCGCATCACTAGGTGCGGCTTATAGATATGTTGTCAAGATCGAGAAAAAATTTAAGGAGAAGAGGTGAGAGTTTGGATCTGCAAACTCCTCACAACCAAAGTAGGGAAAAAGTGGCCCCAACCCACAAAACAAGGGACAAAGAAAAGATGGCCACTCTTAGGAAAACTAGACCAAGCCGCAACCCAAGAAGGGTAATGAAAAGTCAAAGAAGGATAGGGGAAATTGGTGTGAATACCATAAAATATCTTGGCACAACACTGAAGAATGTCGCTCCAAGCAGACACTGGTGGTTGAGCTAAAAGCTCCTGAGTCAGAGGCAGATTATAAATCTGAATAAAATCAAAGAAGGAGGGAAGTGGATTATCGATGTCGAACCCAGTGCCATTATCGCCACCACCAAATTCCATCCAAGCGAACCAGAAGAACCTGAGGAAGGGGAACGCCTATTTCACTCACAGATGTGGGTAAAGGGGGATCTGCTTCATTTCATTGTCGATAGCGGCAGTCAGAAGAACCTGATCTCAACAGAGGTCGTCAAGTGGATAGAATTGTTTATGACACTGCACCATAAGCTAGCTTCTCCAAGGAAGAGATCTGCATGTCATCCAACAGTGTCATCTGCCCTACGACATCAATCCCTTCAAATATGAGGTATTGTGTGATATTTCTCCCCTTGAAGTTTGTGATGTTCTTTAGGCCAACGATATTTGTGGAAGTGAAATGTTGTGTATTATTCTAGAACTCGCAGTGTTATTATTACTTTGGGTAGACAATTGTATATGATACTAGAGGTAGCACCACCTACCTTTATTTCTTTAATCTCTACTCAGAAGTGCAATAAGGTCATTTCACAGACTGGGAAGTTCATCTTCTTTATGATCCATGCTCCCAGTAAGAAGAAGGTCACCGCCACATTTGTGACCTCTACACAAAGCCTCTCTTTGCAGCAGAAGAAAGTGGACGGGATCGTGGAAGAGTATAGAGGCATCTTCTCCTCACCCACCGAGGTATCAACGCACTGCCAAGTCAAGCATCCAATTGATCTAACCCTCGGTGTACCTCTTCCTAATGGACCAGTCTATCATCGCTCGCTGATGGAAAATGATGAAATAAAGCATCAGATCCAAGAGTTTCTTCAAAAGGGGCACATCAGACCCAACTCTTCCCCTTGCAGTAGCCCGATTATATTGATGCATAAGAAAGATGGGACCTGGCAACTCTGCACTCATTATAGAGCATTAAACAAAATCATAGTCAGGAATCGGTACCCAATTCCCTGAATTGATGACCTTCTTGATCAATTCAAGGGGGGGAATTTCTTCATCAAGATTGACCTAAAGTCTGGCTACCACCAGGTTCCCATCGAACCGACTGATGTATGGAAGACAACTTTCAAATCTAAAGAAGGTCTCTTTGAAGGTTGGTCATGCCTTTTGGCTTAACAAATGCACCAACAAGTTTCATGAGGTTGATGGATGATGTATTGAGACCCTTCACCAACTCTTTTGTGGTGGAATATATGAATGACATCTTCATCTTCAACATAACTTGGGAGGAGCACATGCAACATATTCAGTAGGTTTTGAGCACTCTGCGACAACACAAGCTATATGCCAACTTGGAAAAATGCTCTTTTGGCATGAACAAGGTCCAATACTTGGGCTACATTGTTGATGAGCATGGGGTACATGTGGATCTAGCTAAGACACAAGTCATTCGTGACTCGCCAGCACCGACCACACTAACCGAGCTTCAGAGCTTCGTGGGACTTTCCAACTTCTATCGACGGTTCATGTTGGGATTCTCCCATATTGCATGGGCACTCAGCCAAGTGACCAAGGGTGGTGGCAAGGAAAATTTCACATGGGGGAGGGCACAACAATGAGAATTTAACGATATGAAGTAGCGCTTATGCTCAACTCCAATACTTTCCCTACCCGATATGCAACAACTGTTTGAGATTGAGACTAATGCATCTGACTATGTTGTAGGTGCAGTTCTCACTCAGCATGGTCATCCAGTGGCATACCATAGTGAGACACTCTCAGATACCATCTCGAAATACCCCAACTATGACAAGAAAATGTTTCCATTGTGCAATCCTTTCGTCAATGGAAACATTACATTCTTGGAAAGGAGACAATTATCCACACTAATCACAAGCCTCTCCAGCTCATACAGATAGAGGGGAAGTTGCGGAATGACTGCCATCAAGATTGGTCCACATACTTGCAGCAGTTCCATCTCAACATCAAGTATAAGATAGGGAGCAAAAATCATGTCACTGACTACCTCAATCGACCTCCCGTTGTTTCACTCACCACCATGCTCCATTCATGTGGGAATGAGGCATTTGAGTGGCCCCAACTTTATCAGCGAGATCCTGACTTCACCACCACCTATCAACTCTTGGGTACAGTCACACATGTCACCAATTCTCACATTCAGGATGGACTTTTATGCCATATGGGCCATCTCTGTGTTCTTGCAATCGAGCATGCAAATCTAAGTTGGGAGGCTCACTATAGTCGGATGGAAAGACATTTTGGTGTGGAGAAAATTGTGGTTATTCTACAAAAACATTTTTATTGGCCAGAAATTTGATAGGATGTCGGCAAGTATATCAAATCTTGCACTAAATGTGCCATTTCCAAGCCAACCATCAAGAATTAAGGCTTATACACCCCTCTCCCTACTCCCAAGAGGCCTTTGGGATCCATCTCGATTGATTACATGTATGGCCTTCCATCCACCAAGAAAGCCAATGATTGTGTATTTGTGGTGGTTGATCGATTTTCAAAGATGGTCATTCTCACAACCTGGAAGTAGAGCATCACAGTGGATGATACTGCCAAGCTCTTCTTTGAATGAGTGTGGGTCCATTTTGGGATATCACAAACCATCATCTCCATTCAGGACAACAGGTTACTGAACACATTTTGGTCGAGTCTCTGTTCATTGTTGGACACCAAACTCACTAAATCCAATTCCTTACACCCTCAAATTGATGGCCAAACAGAGGTCGTCAATAGGATGATTGTGCACATCCCGCAAATATATAACTCTAAGCATCTGCGTATATGGGATGAGAGTCTCCCCTATGTTCAACACAACTACAACAGGGCTCTCCATAGATCCACCGACCATAGCCCATTTCAGGTGGGGCTGGGATTCCAACCCTTTGGTCCCATTGATGTTGCGCTACCTCTTGCAATCACACAAACAATATCTTCCCATGTTCAATATGAGGTCGACAAAGCCGCTAGATTCATTGAGCGGATTCATCACATCCATCAATAGGTCCATGAGATTTTGCAGAAAGCCAATGCTAAGTACAAGCAATGCCATGATCAACACCGGGTTCGCACAAGTTTCAGGTGGGAGACAAGGTCTGGTTACATTTACAGAAAGAGCGCCTTACAGGGCCCCATTGGAATCACTGTCCACTTCGCTGTGGTCCTTACACTATCACCAAGGTTGTGGGTGACAATTATTTTGAGCTCAACACTCCCCCCTTCCTTAACTTGCACGCAGTGTTCAATGTGGACCTCATCCGGCCATATTTTCCACCATTATTGGACACCTCAGAGATCGCAGAATAGTTGACACCAATAGATATCAACCATGACTACATGGAACAATCATCCATTGATCAAACAATAGACACACAGGTCAAGGGCACTCACTAGCAAAGGATCCAACTTTATCAGGTTGTTAAGGGAGGGAAACTCCTACACCAAGGAAAGTGGCTTACTCGAGACCAAATTAAGAAGAAATTTTCTCACCTGATGGGGGAACTCAATGCAATGGAGACCATTGGTTCCTAAGGGGGGAGGACTGATCCAGGTGGATATTGGTGGCCACCCACCTATTCCAACTGGATCCTCTTGACAGTTTTTAGTTTAGCACGTTTCTCTGTAATGATTACATTTCTTTGTAATTGTGGGTTATGCACTTTCGAGACTATCATGAAACCCTACACAAAATCTAGGTGGATATTGGTGGTCGCCCACCTATTCCAACTGGCTTATTTTGGAATTTTTCATGCCAGTACATCTTTATGTACTTCTAGGGCCGCTTTGGGGCCCTAAACAGTGTTTTTTTAGCTTGTAGACAGAGTCAAATGTTTGTGACATAATGTGTAGTTCTCGAACAAACCTTTCCAACGAGATATCACATGCCTAAAAACGAGGTCGTATGCAAAAGTTACAGCCCCAGGAAGTTGAGGTACCAACTTACCCATCGGGGCCTGTTATCGCACGGTTTGTAGGAAAGGCTTGAAAGCTTCAGTCAGGGCTTGAAACTGGCGTAACAGGAGCTTCCCCACCCACTGTCACCTCGATGGGGAGCTCTTTCTATTCAGGAGGACAAGTCCAAGGGAGACGTCCCTAACGCAATCTGGGTCAAAGGAAGGCTAAGGGATAAAGGCCAAGTCAAGGAGACCCCTTTCACAGATTGCTGCCCAAGAAGAGATAGTCAAGGAGATAAAACCACTGATAATGCACCTGTTTGCGAGACAAAACAAAGAGAACTAGAAAGTGCTTGCAGTGGGTTAGTACTTCATAAGCATTAAAGACTATCTTTTAATAAATATATGAGCAATGGATTAATGCTATTATTGACGAAGTCAATGATGGCTAAACAAAGCAAAGACTTATATCACTTTCTCCAATAAAGCATAAAAGGCAAATCAGCATTCAATGTTCACAATTCAACCATGTATCATTATCATTAATGCAACAACAAGTCAAATCAGCTCATATACAAAATATATTTCTGCGTCACCTATGCTACTTTTGCTGCAATGTATGACGTCAAGCATTCATTAATCAGATGACAAAGAGCAAAAACGTTTTGTTAATTTAGCTTAGGAATACAATTATTAACTCAATGTCAATCAATAGAGCTGCCAAAAGTCACAACGTTGCAGGTATAAGCAAGGAACAAAGAGTATGACGTCAGCCCTATATAATTTTGTTGTCTGCAGGTTAGCTAGCCAATGATGGACGTTTTGACAAATTCAACCAGCCAAAGTACAATTTAACTCCACGGGGACGCTTTGACAAATTCAACCAACAAGTACAATTTAACTCCACGGCTATGAAGATGAGACTAGGCCGCACCTTCTATCCAATCGTTGTTTTAAGGCCAACGTTGTCCACTTAATGTTAGTTCAAAAAATATCTAGGGTTAGACGCTAGGGTTAGTAGGTTTGTGTTTTGTAAGTAGTTTGAAAAGGTTTTAAGGCATAACAAGCTCAAGCAATCAACTCTAGACTAGTGCCTGGGTTAATGGAGTCAAAGAGAAGTATGGCTAATGGTTTAGGAAGAATTCAAACCTAAGGACAAGAGAACTAGGGTTTAATGGTGTTACAGCAAGGCTGACAAACCCCAACCCTAAGGAGAAAAGACTAACTTAGGTGTAGAAGCAAGCTAGGCCTAGAGCTTCAAACCTCCCCTTAAGACTTTCTTGGCAAACTACTAGCCTAAAAGCATGAATCTATGGTCGAAAGTGTTAAGGCAAGGCTTTTCAAAACCCTAGAAGGAAAACCCTAGGTGTAAAATCAATTAGGCCTGTGATCTCTTTTTTTCAATTTATGTTAAGAACTAGCCCAAGATAAAAGAAGGTTAGTGTAGCTATGGCTAGGCTAAACCCTCTAACATCCAATGGTTATAAGCTTATGCTATGGGACATGAAGCCTCAACCTACTTGTGTGTAGGCTCCCTAGGTTTCAAGGATCAAGTAAAATCAAGATAACAATGAATGCAAATGTTGGACAACAACTATTCACTCAAGAAGCTTGATGAAGAACACTTATGATCCAATGAAGAAACAACAATCCACACCCTAGTTGTAAACCTTCCAACAGCATATAGCACCACTTTGCCAAAAATAACTCCTCCAAGAGGTTGCACCACACTTCCAAAAAATCCAAGACAAGAGCTAAAAAAAAGTCACTCTCACAAGAGAGAGCAAGTTATGTTATGATCCAAAGAGGGAAAAAACATCCCATTATACAATACTTGACCTTAATTTACAATAGGTCAATAAATAGCCCACAAGGCTAACAATACAGTTTTAATCATTTGTCACTTTTACATGCCAAATGCCAAAATATGAGCTAAAATGACATGGCCAAGCCCCTTTGTAAGACGCTAGTCCTTTCAGGCATGATAACCATCCAATGAGCAAAACGCTGTTCTTCCTGCCTCCAAAGAACTCCTGCCACACGTGCCTAAGAGGCTCAGCACGCCACATGCTCTAGAAGTCTTCCAACTATCACTGGTGGCGTCTCGTCCATCATGGTCCATGTCCCATCCGCCGTGGGCTGATCCCCATAAGCCATGATCTATGCCAAAACGCCCCGGGATGAGGGCGCCCTCTTCTTCCTCCTCAGGCAAGGGTTTGCCAAACCTTTGTCCTGCCTCGCCATCCCAACGTCCATCTAGTGGGCTCTTCAGCCCCACATGGAGGTCCGAAGCAATCATCTCCCCATGTGCACCGATCCTCCGGTACCTGCCCACCGGGCATGGTCCTACAAGACATCAAAGGCTACCTGTGGGCTCATCAGCCCTAGACATCATAAGCAATGTAAATCACATTTCATCATTAAATTTATCAAATATATGCATGACATCCCTAACAAATCTTCTAAAAGCTCAAAGACCCTACACAAACCCACTATACAAAACCAAAGCAACCAAAAGGGCAAACTCTATTGGGCTAATACCCACAAGAAATGAAGAGTCTCCGAAAGGGTTATTCAAACCATGTATAGTGACATGAGGTGGTTTTTTAGGGATGTCTAGTCATAGCTAGACCTAGGGGTCGGTGCTATCTCTGTGGGTGCTTCTTTGTAGGAGGCGAAATGCACTCCATCATGGATGCATTTTTTCAAGCCCCTATTGCCTCATTATCTTCTTTATTTGCATTTTGCTACAAGCCTTGATGAAGAGGACACCGCCTTGGCTAGTAATAAGGCTGTGAAATGAAGGCCAAGTACTCCACTAGTATTCGTAAATGAGAGGGTTGGTCGGATGAGACCCCCTTCCTTTGGTCATGTAACCAGTTGTCATTGCCCCGTTTGGTGACCGTGATGGTGGCAATGTCACAATCACAAATACCTATGAACATAATGGGTCAAGCCAGGATGAGACCTCCCATCCCTTTGTTAGGTCTTGTACTTATTTATTATCATTTTCTTAGGGTCCTCAGCTTTATGAGAGGCTTTTTTATTGCCTTCTGGGATCCCCTCGTAGCACTTAGGTTTTAATTTTCCATGGCTTTATCTCCTTTACCAAATGCTTACCTCGGGCCTTTTAGCCCTTTCTTCCCACAAGACAAGATGTACCTCGCGGTCATCCTAATGGCTGACTAGGGAATGGGATGGATGAGCCAGTTTTAAGATGAAAAGTGAGAATATGAGGGAGCGATCGATGGTTCTTCAAACCCCTTTGGTGGCCAACCAAAAAACCATGAATACCAACTCCTGTTGTTACCAGTCAATTACCCCAACAAGTTGGTCAAGCAGATTAGTGTAAAATCCAAGCAGCTTATCCGAAATGAAAGAGACTAATGTACACATAAGAGGGTTATAATGATCAAATATGACACATACCATGATACCTCGGACCAATTACCTCATGGAGCAAGAGCCCTTTCTGATGCAAGCCCAGGCCGGTAGTGATGGAGGCTGGTATGGATGTCAGGACAAGACTGGCTGAGAAGAAGAAGATGGGTCCTCCAGGACCATCCTTAGGTTGCTCCTGCTCTCGGTACTCCATGTCTAGGACCATGTGGGCCTCGAGACATGATCTCCTAGTTATCCCTAGATATCGGGGATAACAGGGCCCACATAACTTTTGGCATTTCATCTCCTAGTGTTAGGTTTTTGGATGTCTATGTTTTTGGCATTCATGAGTAATGTTAAAAATATCTATGGAGTCTCATTGTAATCATTATGGTCAAACAGATGCACGTAGTTGCCACATCTCTTCTCAGAGATAGATAACACCATTCGAGCAAGTTGTTTTCATTTCTACAGTTTTACAGTTTCAACCTATTTTATTTATTCAATAGACGTTATTGTTCACTGGATATCTATTGTTGTTCTTTGTATATTTGTGCTATTGTATTCAATCTATTATGCATTTTGTTCCGCTCATAAATCTGGATCAAAGAGTTTTCTAATTTACTTAACCCTTAGATACAAAAGAATTATGAAGATGTTGAAATGAATTCATATGACGCTAAGCTTAGTAGGATTATCACTTTCCATGACTTGATCTTTTGTAATGGGTTGGATCGTTGTTGTGACTCTCACCTTATGACTTGAATTTATGAGAAGGGTATAAGTGCCATTGATTATGTCATATCCTCTATCATTCATTTTCTAAATAAAATTAATAATGTTGATATAAAAGAGGATAACATGCCAAACTTCAAACATCACCCCATCACGATAACTTTAAATAAAGATACAATCCTTGACGAAACTATTGTGCACACACTAGCAATCAAGTTCTTTATTAGCAATAGAAAAGCTTCACAATTTCTCATGGATTTATATGAGGTGTTCAATTGTGATATGAACGTGATTAACATTATTAAGATCTTATATGAAAATTCCACTTTAAAACTATCTTTGTGCTAAAAAATGTATTCTTGAAAATTGTGTATCAAAGGAAAACCGCATCTCTCAAATCCATGGTATGATGTCTAATGTAAAATTGCAAGAAGAGATATTAAAAGTGCCTCTAATGTGATGTATAGAGCTAGTTAGAATAAATATTATAAGCACAAGTAATAAAATTGAAATGTAATACCCCTAGGTCGAACCCCATTGTAAATATAAATGCAATTGTACATATAGGCTGGTGAGCCATGATACTTTGGGGCTAGAGTGCCTTTGTATGTATGGAGGCCAGAGTGTCTGTATGGTTATTAGGTTGGTGAGCCAAAAGATGAAAGGCCAATGAGCCTATTTTTGTAAAATGTAATCACACTCAGTTTGTAATGAAAACATATCAATGTTGCAGACCAACCATGTAAAAGAGTATGGGGAGATAAACTCCACTAGAATGGGAAAGGGAGGGATAAGAGTCTAAGGAAAAGGGGACAAGCTAAGGGGATTAAGCCCAAAGGAAAGATTTATTAATATTCCTAAAAATATAAAGTATAAAATATTTCCTAAGTTCTAAATTGGGAAACGTATCCCATGTGGGCCCAAGCTAGTTCCCAACATGACAAGTTTCAAGTTGGGAACATGCAAATATAATTGGAGGAATTTAGTTCATTTGGCCATCATTCCATTACTATTCTTCTGAACATCAAACTCTCCTACCAACCGTACTTCATGTTGTCATTACTTATACTTCTCCCTGTACCTATACCAGGGAAATATTTGGGATTGGACTGATGAGGCGGGTTGTCGGGCCCGTAGGAAATTGGAGAAGCAGATTGTCAAGCCCATGAGCATTCTCTCCAGGTGAGAACTATTGGGAATTGATTTCCCAATGTGCCAAGTTGTAGCTACATGGCTCTAAGACTTCTTGTATGGCCTGATGTTAAAGCCCCATAAGAGAAGTGGGACAGTCGAAGGATTGTTGATCAGAGAAAGGGCACACTTCCTGGGGTGGGACATGCATGTGGGGAATGAGGGACTGTAGGTTGAAATTTTGAGTTGGCACCTAAGTCTAAGTTTTATGTTTTCTGAGTGACCTTAGCCTGGTAAGGATTTCCTTTTCCCAAGTGGATTTTTTCCCCATCTCGGGGGTGACCCACTGCTGAAAGTTATGAGCAGTGCGGTCTAAGGTTGGGAGGAATTTGGAAGGTCTAGATGCAATTGGTGTTATTTTTAGCAAAGATAAGTGTCTATTGTGTGTTAATTTATGTGTTTTGTTAATATCTATGCATTTTTCTTCATGGTTTTTTCTTATATATATATATATATATATATATATATAGTTTTTGTTATTATGCATTAATCAGTGTAATTGCAAAGCATTTTTCGCTAATTAAATTAGTATCAGAGTTCATAATTTGTATGTGGCTTTGCCCAACAGGGGTCTAGGGATGCTACAATGTGGTATCAGAGCCCAGTTTTGAACACTGAACCTAGATGGGCCAATTAAAAAAGTGCATAAGTAAAATTTTTGAGTACACAGACAAATTGTTGATCGAATTCCGGAAAGGGACCTAAAATTTGTTCGATAAAATTATTGCAGTGAAATTGAAGGAATTTCGCAAGTAATTTGGAATAATGGAGCCCATAATTTGAATATAAACGAATTTATTCTTTAATTGAGTGGATTTGGGCATGTAGATGGCTGAAAGTTGAATTTACAGAGTGGCCATGTCACCCATGACAAAATGGAGGCGAAATTGGAAAAATCCCCAATTTTCGCAAAGGAATTCAGGATGAATTTGATGTGCAAGAAGAGAATTTGAATAGTAGGGGGTCAAACTCATATGTGCAGAACCTTATTTGGATGCATCGAGCTTAATTACAATCTCTAATGGGTGGGCATGGAAACAATTGCAAAATTGAGCATATTTGGGAAATTTCAAAAATAAGCAAAAAAAATAAATTGGAAAATAAATTGGGATTTTTTATGTATGCTGACATCAACATGACATGGGGGTCACGTGTCATTTGACATGGAAAAAATGTGATTTATAATGCCACAGTGGCATGGGTAGTGGTATGGGGCAATGGTGGCAGACGACGTGGAGTTGTAGTGGTAGAGCATGCCCGCCTGGTGGAACCATGAGTTGGACCTGTGAAACCTTAATGCAGGGGAGGTTTTGGTGTGGTTAGGATAACCCTAGGTGGGGGGGTCGCAATGCATGGATGCGCTCCACATCACAGGGTAGAAAACCATGGCTAGGTTTTGCGACCCCTTCCTCACTTGGTTAATGGTCGGTGGGTTGGGGGGGGGCACAATGCGATGATGATCATTGATCACTGTCGACAACCCATGATCTTCCATCGTTCGATTAAAAGGGTGAAAAAATTTGCGTGCACGTGGAGAATGGGTGCGGGATGGGGTCCACCCATCCCCGCGACCCAACACAAAGGTACCACATGGCAACCAAGGTCCTATGGGGGACGAAAAATAGCATTTACGCGCCAATGAAGGAGATACGAGCTAAGGAGGAAGAAGGTAGAGGTTGACGAAGCAGGGCCAAGGAGGCCAGAGGCTGATAGGGCACCACCCACAATACCAGGTGGACTTGAGATGCTTCGTGAGAAACCCAATCAACATAATTCCTCCATAAATTACATAAAACAATGAAAAATTACTGGAACATTACAATGATTTTCGAGTGTTCAAATCTCAGGCCATTTTCAAAAGCCTTAATGACATTTTTGAGAAGTCAAATTGTAAGACACATACTGTTTTCATATCAAATATTATATCTTGGAGAAATATTTCTAACGGTGTAAACCATTAGTCAAACGAAATTCGTATGAGAGAGTTACAACTCAAACAGTGGAGGGTAAATTTTAAGACCCAGTTAACTTCTGAGGGCCATAACCTTTTGCTCTGGAATTGAATTGGGGAACATAAGAAGTCCATGGAAAGATATTGAGCCATAGAAGACATCCATGGAGCTAAATTAAAATTATGGGTGCATAAAAATGTAGAAGAGAGCATCGAAGGTGCATGTAGCATTTAGGGCCAAAAATATTAATTGGCCTTAAACTTTAGCAGGTTGTATATAGCACCCCAAACCCAGATAGAGGTGAAACTTGGAAAGATTGTCCAAATTATTATGATGAAGTAACCCAGTTGGGATCCTGCCAAAAATCCAAAGAGAAGGTACAAAAAATACACAAAATATAGTTCATAATTGCACCCGATTGAGGTGTGAACAGAAGGAATTCATGGGTATTGGTCAAATGATCATAAATTTATGCTCAAGACTCATAATTGAGAAAGGAAGCAGGAATTGGAAAGGTCTTGGATAGAATATTCCATATATCCACCCAGAAAAATTGAATTGGACTATTATATTCACAAGGAATCAGAAGAAAGGATTTTGATACTCTCATAGAGCATAAGTGTGCCTAGTTTTTATAGATTTCATAATTATTTAGTATAACAAATATTGTTTCCTACACATTTTTTGAAAAGTTAACAAAAATTAGATCAAAACAAGATCAACACAGAGTTCAGAAGCATGGAAGTCATGGAATATGCATAGAGAGATTACAACCATGAAGATGGGATTAGAGGGATGTAGTATAGTATGGGTAATGAAAGGTAAAAATTCAAATGAACATAGAGAAGGCAAGGAAGAAAGCATGAACTTGGTAGAGACCATAAAAATTTTTCAAAAGGATGTCCAAAGTTATAAAGTTGACAATGAGAGTCTTATGAAAGCCAAGGAACAACAAAAAGGATTCAACATCAAGTTAATGTAGAGCTTGGACAGAATAGAGAAGAAGATGGATAAGGAGACTGAGTCAAGCAAATTAGGGAGTCACAGGTCTCATGATGAGAGAAGAAGAATGAGAAATGTTGGCATGCATCACCATAACTCTTCAAGGAATTCATCTAGGAGAGCACATAGTAGTTCAATCCCATTCCCTATCAGGATGCATAAGAGGAGGTCTCGGGTGGATGAGCTACAGGGAGAAATGAATAAAATCAAGCCTCCCACATTTTAGGGTGAGAACAAGAAGGATGAGGATGCGGAGACCTAGATGCCAGGCATGAGGAAGTATTTTCAGTTGCATAATTACTCTTCACATGCAGAAGGCAGAATTGTCATTTACCATCTCAAAGGAAAAGCATCAATGTGGTGGGACCCATTTGTGCAAGTGAAACACACCGATGAGAAGAAGGTTAATTGGAGAGAATTTAAAAGGCATTTTCAAAAGAAACACTTAACCAAACGATACTATGATAAGAAAATGAAGGAGTTCTTTGAACTCAAGTTTGGGAATATGCCCATAGATGAGTATGAAAGGAGGTTTTTAGAGTTGTTGAAATATGTTTCTTTCGTCAAGGATGAACACGTTAATATTTAGAGGTAATTGAGTGGGCTTCCATCATTTATCAATGATAAGATACAATATGATGACCCCGAGACACTAGAGGAAACTATAAGGAGGGTTAAATTCCTTTATCATCATCATAGAGGAAGACCAACTTTCCAAAAGGCTTGGGAAGACAAGAAGAGGAGCAAGATGGAGCAGAGGAAGAATGGGACCAAGCTACCATTCTTTAAAAACAATACTCAGGGACAACCAACTCCTAAAGAACCTAGAATGATCGAGACAATGGGGCAAAGACCAAGGAAACCACATATTCAATGTTGGGGTTGTGGGGGAAATCACATGTACAGAGATTTCCCTCACAGAGGTGAAAAAGTTAGGATTGTTCACAATGTACAACAAGCTGATACAGTGGAAGATATGGGAAAAAATTAACCTATGATCTACGCAACCCTAGATAACAAGCAAGTTGATTTTTCAGTTACATATGATTGAAGTGGAAGATAAGATCAACAACCAACCCATTGTTATTTTACTTGATTCAGGAGCTAGTAATAGTTATATATATCATAAGATAGTGGAAAGATTTTAATTGCAAAGAAGCAAGCTTGGAAAAACTTGGTTGGTGTAGCTAGCTACAAGAGATAAAAGGAAAATTAATGAGATGGTTAAGGCATGTCCAATGGACATGAATGGACTAAGCACGATGAAATATTTGAACATCATACCTTTAGGCTCATATGAATGCCTAATCGTTATTGATTGGTTGGACCAATATCATGTTTTTCTAGACTATTATAACAAGGAATTTACTTTCTTGGATGAGGAAGGGAACTTAAGGACAGTTCGGGGAATTCCCAGGGAAGTAACCATAAGAGAAGTTTCATTCTTGCAATTGAAGAAAAGTTTCAGGAAAGGGTGTCAAATATTTGCAACACATATGGAAGAGACACCCAAAGACAAGGTTCCAAGTATTGAAGATTATGTGGTCCTAAAGGAGTACGAAGATGTATTTAAAGAATTGTCAGGGTTTTCACCCAAGAGAGATATTGATTTGTCCATAAATATTATGCTTGGAGCAGCCCCAGTATCCAAGACTTCTTATAGGATAAGCACACTAGAGTTGAAAGAAGTGCAAATGCAACTTGAGGATATTTTGAAGAAGGGGTATATACGCCCAAGTGTGTCACCTTGTGGTGCCCCGGTGTTGTTTGTGAAAAATAAATATGGTACCTTGAGGCTTTTCCTTGACTTCTCATAGTTGAACAAGGAAACTATGAAGAACAAGTATCCTTTGACAAGGATAGATGACCTCTTTGATCAATTGAAAGATATTCTCCAAGATTGATATCAGGTCAGGCTATCATCAGGTGAGAATTAAAGAAGAAGACGTGAGTAAGACTGCATTCAGAACAAGTTATGGCCATTATGAATTCACAGTGGTGTCATTTGGGTTATCAAATGCACCAGTTGTCTTCATGTGTCTAATGAATGGTATTTTCAAAGAATACTTGGATAATTTTTTCATTGTATTTTTGGATGACATACTTATTTACTCAAAATATGAAGAAAAGCATGAGCATCACTTGAGGATGGTGATACAAGTATTGAGAGAACACCAATTGTATGCCAAATTGAGAAAGTGTTCATTCTACCAAAGGCAGATTCATTACTTGGGTCATATCATTTCAAAGGAAGCAATAGAAGTGGACCCAGAGAAGATAAAAAAAATTGAAGGATGGCCAACACCAAGGAATGTCTCATAGGTGAGATATTTCATGGGACTTGCAGGATATTATAGAAGGTTTATTGAAGGCTTCTCCAAGATTGCACACCTAATCACATCCTTGCAAAAGAAAGGTGTGAGATTTGAATGGACTCTTGATTGTGAAAGAAGCTTCCAACACTTGAAATATTTTTTGACCAGTGCACCAATTTTGAGAATTGTTGACCCTAATGAAGATTTTGTAGTATGCACGGATGCATGTAAAGAAGGTCTTGGTGGGTTCCTTAGTCAAAATGGGCATGTGATATGCTATGAATCAAGAAAATTAAAGGGGCATGAAAAGACACTATGCTACTCATGATTTGGAATTGGCAGCCATAGTGCATGCTCTGAAGATGTGGAAGCACTACCTCATGGGGAAAATATTAGAGTTGAGGATAGACCATAGTGTTCTCAAATGTTTATTTGGATGACCAAATTTAAATTCCAGGAAAAGTTGATGGTCGGAATTCCTTAGTGAAAATGACTTTGATATAAAACATATCCAAGGTAAAGAGAACAAGGTGGTTGATGCACTCAACAAAAAGGTGCATGAGATGCATGCTACAACCATTAGCATGTATCAAACGGATTTGAAAGACAAAATTCTAGAGGTTTCAAAATTAGATCAACAGTACATGGAAATAAAGGAAAAATTCTAGCAAGGTAATTTACAACAGAAAACCGAGGACTGTAAGCTAGAAAATGATGAAACTTTCATATACATGGGCAGAATTTATGTGCCAAATTCTCAGTAATTGAAAAATATGATACTAAAAGAAATGCATAATGTGCCTTATGTTGGGCACCCAGGTTACCAGATAACTATTGTGACTATCAAAAGATAGTATTATTCGCTAGGCATGAAGAAAGAAGTTGTTGATTTTATTTCCAGGTGTTTGGAATGTCAAAAGGTCAAGGATGATCATAGACACCCAGTTGGTTTGCTACAACCATTTCACATTCCTGAGTGGAAATGGGAAGTTGTGACAATGGATTTCATCACCAAGCTGCCCAGAACAAACAAGCAGCATGATTCCATCATGGTGGCGGTGGATAAGCTTACTAAAGCTGCCCATTTTATTCCAGTAAAGCTCACTCACAAGGAAGCTAACATTGTTGATATTTATATGAGAGAGATTGATAGGCTACATGGTGTGCCTAAGACAATTGTATCTGACAGAGATCCCAAATTTACATCAAATTTTCGGAAGGGATTGTTCAAGGGATTTGGAAAAAAACTGAATTTTAGCACAACCTATCATCCAGAGTCATATGGGAAAACAGAAAGGGTAAACCAGGTGATAGAAGACATGTTAAGGATGTATGTGATGGATAAACCATTTAAATGGGAGAATTATTTGCATTTGGTGGATTTTTCTTACAATAATGGGTATCAAGCATCTCTAAAGATGAGCCCATTTCAGGCACTTTGTGGAAAAAGTGAAACAACCTAGTGAGTTGGGACAACCCAGCTGACAGAGTAGTGGTTGGACCAGAATTACTCAAGGAAATGGAAGAGAAGATGGTGAAAATTAAACATAATTTAAAGGTTGCTCATGATAGGTAGAAAATTTATGTTGATAAAGGTAGAACTCATAGAGAATTTAAAGTGGGTGACCATGTGTTCTTAAAATTAAAGGCCAAGAGAATTTCCTTGCAGTTGGGAAATTGTTCAAAGTTGGAAACTCATTATTATGGGTTTTTTGAAATCCTCGAGAGGATTGGTCTTGTCGCATACATGCTTTCCTTACCTACATCAATGTGTATTCATAATGTATTCCATGTATCATTGCTTAAAAAGTATTTG
Source organism: Picea sitchensis (assembly GCA_010110895.2). Classification (NCBI taxonomy): domain Eukaryota; kingdom Viridiplantae; phylum Streptophyta; class Pinopsida; order Pinales; family Pinaceae; genus Picea; species Picea sitchensis. Next base: position 21,123 of record SNQJ01S0027080.1, on the reverse strand, counting down.
ACCGATGTTAATCATGTCATTGATTGAAATGTGATCCAGGTGGAGAAAGAAGGAGACTTTTGAGTTCAACTTGTATGGATATTGGATCAAAAAGTCAAGTTGCTCCAAAATCGAGAAATAGGATTGGTAAAGGTCCAATGGACCTGTTACGGTCCTAAGGATGCAACTTGGGAACATGAGGATGTTATGCGGGAATAATACCTGCATCTTTTTTAAAACTTTTGAAGTTTTGCTTGTACATGTGTATGTAATGCACTAAGGACAATGCATAAATAAGGGGGAGGGAAATGTAATACCCCTAGAACGAACCCCATTGTAAATATAAATGTAATTGTGCATATAGGTTGTTGAGCCAGGAAACTTTGTGGCTAGAGTGCCTTTGTATGTATGGAGGTTAGAGTGCATGTATGGTTATTAGACTGGTGAACCAGAAATTGAAAGGCCATCGAGCCTATTTTTGTAAAATGTAATCACACTCAGTTTTTAATGAAAACACACCACTACTACAGACCAACCATGTAAAAGAGTATGGGGGCCAAACTCCACTAGAATGGGAAAGGGGGGGCTAATAGTCTAGGGAAAAGGGGCTAAGCTAAGGGGCTTAAGCCCAAAGGAATATTTTATTAATATTCCTAAAAATATGAAGTATAAACTATGAATATAAAATATATCCTAAGTTCTGAATTGGGAAACATATTCCATGAGGACCCAAGCTAGTTTCCAGCATGACAAGTTTCAAGTTGGGAACATGCAAATATAATTGGGGGGGTTTAGTTCATTTGGCCATCATTCCATTACCATTCTTATAAACATCACCTGCTCCTACCAACCATACTTCATGATGCCATTACCTGTACCTGTACCAGGAAAATCTTTGGAACTGGACTGAAAAGGTAGGTTTTTGGGCCCATAGGACATTGAATAAGCGGGTTGTCAGGCCCGTGAGCATTCTCTCCGGGTGAGAGAACTATTGGGAATTGATTTCCCAAGGTGCCAAGTCGCATATACAGGGCTCTAAGACTTCCTGTCTGGCCTGTTACTGAAGGCTCAAAAGGGAAGTGGGGCAACTGAAGGATTGTTGAGAAGAGAAGGGGCACACTTCCTGGTGCGGGACATGCATGTGGGGAATGATGGATTTTAGATTGTTAGTTTGAGTCGACACCTGAGTCTAAGTTTTATGTTGTCTGAATGACCTTATCCAGGTTAGGATTTCATTTTCGCATGTGGAGTTTTAGCCCCAGCTCAGGGGTGACCCACTGCTGAAAGTTATGAGCAATGCAGTCTAAGATTAGGATGAACGTGGAAGGTTTGCACGTAGTTGGTGTTCTTTTTACCAAAGATAAGTGTCTAATGTGAGTTAATTTATGTGTTGTGTTAATATTTATGCATTTTCCTTCATGGGTTTTTCTTATGTGTGTGTGTGTGCATTAATCGGTGCAATTGTAGAGAACTTTCGTTAATTAAATTTGTATGAGAGTTTGGAATTTTTATGTGGCATTTCCCAATAGGGGTCTAGGGATGGTACATGAAAAAATGTCATTATTTAAACAAAAATCAAGAGAGACTTATAGACTTATTTAAAATAGATCCTAAAATACTTTGGGCTAACATCAATCCTAAAAACGTTAAAGAATTAGGGAATATTAACATTTTGACCATAACTCATTCCTTAAGAAGATTTATGTTTCCCCTCAAGTATCAAAGGACATCCAGGTCACTCCTCACTCTACAAGAACAAATTTCTCCAAAGAAGTTTTGGTAACCTATATCAAAGAAAGTGAGACAAGGATTTTAGGCTAATCCCTAACCATCACATGTGACAATGCATTGCATAAGTAACCCATGCTCCAAACACAACACTTGCAATAATATGATCTCTAAATAAACACTACAATAAGACCAATGTTATGATCAATTAATCAAAAAGAGCAATGAACAATGATGTACAATGGACGACACACATCAATATGAGGTCCTCATACAATTGTTCAAATGTCACCATGACCAATTATCAATCTAACCACAAGAAACCCTAGTAGTTAGCACTCATCCAAGATTTTGCCCTCTACGCATCTTCTCTAAAGATTTGTAAGAAGTGTTGATATTAGGGGAAAAAGGAAATTTGTTGCCTAGATGAATTCCTCCAATTAAAATGATTAGGATGTCAATGCAACACAGATGTTGATAATGAAAAATTTGGTTATGAGTGAACAGAAAGTGCAAGATGTGGTTCCTATTGAAGAGAGGCTGCATGATTTTGTTCCAACAAATCAACATAATAGTTCTTTGGGATATATATAATACTTTGGAAAATCATGTCTTTTTTGACACAAAATGTTCATTTTGGTTAGTAGCACAATATCATAGATGTTATATTTTTTGAAAAAGCTGACATGTCATATGACTGTTCAAGTCATACTTTGTATTGTAAAGACTTTTGATTCTCAATGAATAGCAAAGAAACTGTTTTTTTCTATGGAAAAAAAAAAAAAAAAAAAAACCTTAAACTAGCATATCATCAATGAACAAATTGGTGTGGCTTGCTACATCATTGTACAAATTGGTACAGCTAGCTACATCATACATACATCTGAAATCTAACAATTTCTAACCAGCTTTAGGACAAATATCCTAAAAAAATATCGTAAAAAAAAAAATCATTTCATATAACATTTAGACTACGATTATCTTTAACTTCTCGCCATAACCGACCAAACAAACTTGTTGTATCTCACAAAAAAAAAGTGCCCTAAAAAATCGAGGTAGGGCATACGGGAGAATACTCCCCCATTACCGTTTATTTCAAACACAATCTTTCATATCAATTCATAGGGCGGAGATTCTATTCTTGATTTCTGCTCACTCAAAAATGATCTGTAAATAAATTTCTTCCCAAGTGCATGCGGCTTTTGTAGTAGTTCCATAAAAAAAAATCGCAGTCAGTTTAAGTCACGTTCCATTCTTTGTTGGGATTTCAGAGGGAATTCAAAAACCTATAATAAGAAATATTTCCACGATGTCGCAAACTCACACCTGTGCACAAATTCAATATGGCGACCAGAGTAAATCTGTAATATTTTCTGTCACAATTGCGAGTGCAAACTGTTTGACAGAACACTTCCATGAAAAAAGAAAATCAAGATGAATCCCATTTTTTAATAATAATAATAATTTCTAGTAACAATATTCTTTGAAAAATTATTTTATGTGATTTTTTATTTTTTTTTCAAATGATTTAATTTAATCTTATTTATTTTATTTGTTCGATAGATATTTTTAATGATAGATATATTTAATGATAATAATCATTAACATTATAATAATTATAATTTGATTAAAAAATATTGAAAAATGTTTAGTATAATATTTTTATTTGGTTGATAGATTTTTTTATTAAAGCACAGTAAACATCATATTCATGGTCACTTTATCTTTTCCTTAATGGCATGATTGCACTGAAAGCTTCTTTGTAAGTTTGTACTCTCCAATCTCTTTTTTTTTTTAAATCACGATATTTGTGAACTTGAGAGAGTTTCTATAGTTGATTTTTTATTTAATTAAAGAAATTATTTAAAAATTGAAGATTTTGTATTTTTATTATTTTTACGACGAAAGGCGTACACCTATTGATAATGGGCAGATTTAATGGGGGTTTAGTGCTTAATAAGTTTTTTATGGATAGGATTAAATATGGCTGGAATATTCTTAGTAGTCACACAAAATAAATGGTTGTGATTTCAATCATTAACTTCCGAGCTATTATAAAGACATCCGTTTATGTGTTTACTTTTTTACATTTACCGAATCATATTTAAAAATTACTTTGATAGCTAACTGATTGTCACGTAAATGATTAACATAAATTAAAATATTAACACTAGATAAATAAAGCTCAACCGTTTATTTATTAATCAATAATAAAATTTAATATATTCTTTTCATGATTCTTTTCATCTTATCAACCTTTCGGCGTTGATCAGCCACAATTATGTGACTGTACTAATTATTATTTTGTATAGATAAATATGAAGAAATGAAGTCTAATATCATCCATCATAATACTTTATATCAAAACGCGTGTCGCGTGTGACAGATGGAATCCAAGACTAAAGACGAATTCTGAAAATGAAATGCCTGTAACCTACGATTCGTATAGACAAAATTTGAATATGAAGGTTGAGGAATGGTGCAGTCTCTGATTTTCAAAGACAAATGAAGTACGGACTTCCTAGACCGTGACATGATACGGCTTGACACGTCATGGCATGTGCGTCGTACTAGACATAACATTGAATGCCACCGACAATGACAAGTAGTCAATAGAATTTGAATTGAGTGTGGACTAGTTATAGAATTTGAATGATTATTTTTAATTTTATGTTGAAGGGATATATTTATTTAATCTTAAAATAATGAAAATAAAAGTTGTAAAAGTAGTTTCACTTTAATTGATAAGATTAAATTAGGTATGCACTTTAAAAAAAACATTCTAAATAAAATATTGTTTTTCAATTATTTAAAATGTAAAAATGTAATGAATAATCACAGATTTGTTGGAATTTCAAAAGAAAGTAATGATTAAAATATTTTGTAATTTTAAATATAATATTTTGGTGGGGTTTTACAAAAACAAGGTATTTAAGTTTTTTTTAAGTTTTCATTAAGTGACATATAAAATAGTGCATATATCAATATAGTGGTAGGATATTTATCTAGGCGTGAGCTATGTGATGGGTTTAATGTTTTGGAAGGGTACATCGTTCAAGGAATAGATAAGAGTCAACTAAAGTAGATATGATTTTGTTTTTTAGATGTCAAACGCAAGTATTGTGTGATGATGAACCAATGCTCATTGACCAACCAAGCATTAGAAGTGAGGACATTGATGGGTTATTGAAAAGTTGACCCTTCTCTTGAGATTTTATGATATTTGTTGTCCTTCATAAATGACAAATGATTTCAAAAATTTACATTTTTTAAGGGTGTTTTTTTAATTACCTTTCTAGGATAGGTCTGAACCCTTTGGAAGGGTTCAATTTTGGTCACTCGTTGGGAGGATAATATTATTTTACTCAATTATTTAGAAATAATTCAATTAATATGATAATTGAGGCATTTCATGTAATCGTTTTTAAGGTGCAAAAAGAATGTCGTTATAATGGGAACAAGTTGAATATGTTTTTGTTTTAAATGCAAATATGATATTTAACGATGTGAAAATGCTTTTTTAGTAGGAAATGCTAAATTAAGATTTCATGTCAAATCCAATATGCATGGCAAGTTCGAGACTTTCCTTTCAGTTTGTTGATCTATTATTTTGTTTGTGGTCATATAAGATTATGAGACTTTCTCATATTTTATTTTGTATAAACAACAAGTAGGGGCATCTCATTGAAGTTGGGAGGCTTTAACGAACATGAATTATGTGGAAAAGGTTAGGTTTTATGCTGACAATGGAACCAAATGTTAAAGACTGTGTATGACTTGGTGTTTATTGATATAAGAGGGTGTATGATTTTGAAAGGCTTCCAATCTTGAATACTATTGTCATTTGCAGCAACGAGTTGTTGCTTGTTTTAAGATGTTATTTACTTTATAGATGTCATGCAACAAATTTTGTAGCCACAAACTAGACATAGATAACACTACAAACTGCATTGAACATGACAACAAAGAACAAAACTCAACTTTAAAAACAATAGAGATCCAAGAAGTTAATGAATAAGGCTAGACCCAAAACTAATCATTAATCATTATATAAACTAAAACTATCAAATTTAAAGACCTTCTAAAGTATTTTTCGATGCTTTTTTGACTTGCCTCCTATTGAATGTTGATGATTATAGCTGCGTGGGACATTCTCCAGGACACGAACTGAGTGAGTTGGCCTGTGAGAGAGCCCATGAGGTGGGTGTGCCCCTGAGATGGGTGTGTTTTTCCTCTCTGAGATGGAGATGGAATGTTGTGTGCCCCTAAGTGGGGTGAGGGTGCCCATGAGATGGGTGTGTTGTTCCTCTCTGAGACGGAGATGGAATACTGTGTGCCCCTGTGTGGGGTGAGGAAGACCATGAGTTGGGTGTGTCATTATCTATGAGACAGAGATGAAATGATGTGTACCCATATGAGGGGTAAAGGATCCCATGTGATGGGTTCATTATTCTCCTCTGTGCAGAGAGTTGAGATGATGTGATACTCCAGATGATTCTCATGTGAGACACAGTGAGATAGAGATCTATTGGTAGGATGTTCCTGTAGTTGAGCACAGGTGGACGTGCCCCTAGTGGTTGAGCACTAGTGGGTGTATGAGATCCCTTGCTATATTGTCTAAGAGTCAGACTTACCTGTAACCCTATTTGTGATGTAAAGGGTACAGGTCGGCCCCACCATAAAGTAAAAGATAATTAATATGGTAATTATTAATTATATTTTGAGTTATTGAGGTCAGACATGTTGTGCCAATAGACACTACTTTTGATATGTCTAGTCTAATATAAATAAAGGTGATTTCCCCATTGAGGAAACAAAGTACAAGTGTGATTTTGGAAATTTCAGCAAGTACAAGTTCTAGGGATGAAGTGTGCACCTCTCTTGGGCGCTAGTCTTCTAGGTTTTGTGAGCACCCTTTTGTGTGCTAGGTTTATGGTGTGGGAGGTCTTTCTCTTGAAGAATATAGCAAAGGATTAGCTGGGTTTTCTTCCCTTGTTGAGAAGGGTTTCCCAAGATACTTCTTGTGTACTTATGCATGGTGTTTCTTCTTGTGATCTTGGTTACTGCAACAAATTGTTTATGGTGTAACTGCAATTGTCTATGGTTCAAGTAAAATGCTAAAATTGGAATGAACTCCATGCTTGAGCCTAGCTTAATGAAAAATCAACATGGTTTCAAAGCATAGGTCTTGAAGAACCCAATGCACAAGCATTCAAAGCTAGTCGTCCTCTTCTTCTGCAGTTTCGTACGACCCTCTAGGGTTTGCTACAATTTTGTACGGCCCTCATTTTCTAAGGTGTTTCAGCACCTTAAACTTGGGCGTTGGGGATAAAAGTTGTACAGGAGTGTACGAAATCCTTCAGTGCACCTCCAGCAAGTCTCAAATTGCATTTTCGAGCATTTTGGATTTTTGGCCCTAGGGTTTCTAAGGTTTCACAATTTTCTGCAGATTTTTGGTTTTAGGGTTTATGCAGCTCATTGAAGGAGATTTTCAACTCACCAATATTCTTGTGACTCTCTTAAGGCTTATTGTTAGCAGTCATAAGCCCAAAAAAACCTAAGGTTGCTAGACTAGCCTAGCCGTTAGGTTTTCTAGCCCAGTTGACAAGGCTTTGTGAAGAATATGAAAATATGGTGACACCATGGCTACCTTCTTCATGAAGAAGTCAGAGGACAGATCAGCCAGGTGCCATTGGAGAAATCATATGAGCACCCTCAGGTATGCACTTGTATATATTATTTGTATCATTGTCATGAGGGTACTTGCAGGAGGAAGGAACATTTGTTGAAGTCATGGATCCAGAGGGATCTCAGTGCATTCAGAGGAACAACACATTGGAAGTGAAGACTCCAGGTTTGATTGTTTTAATTATCATGCATCTAACCTACATTTCTAAAGTTTGCTACATTACAAGTAGGTGTTGTAGTTGTGACAACAATCATTAAATTGTTTTTATTCTAGAGATGTACACATTATTCTCCTTTAGGAGATATTCTTGTTTTGTTTCCTTTCATTTGTTTTCTTGTTCCAGGCAGGTTAACAACAAAGAAAGATGGTTATACTTCAGACTTCAAAGGGAGTCACTTGACTCAGAGGGATTCAAAACTATTTGAGAAGGAGGAAGAACAGAACCATCATTGAGGCAACCAATGCAATGATGCATGATTAGAGACTTCCTATGATTCTGTGGCCAGAAGCATGCACGACAACAATATATGTTCAGAACAGGAGTCCTCACTAGATTTTGAAGAACATAACTCTCGAAGAAGCCTTCACCAGAGTGAAGCCTGAGATTGAACACTCCAGGATATTTGGGTGCCCAGTGTATTTTCATGTACCCAAAGAGAAGAGGTCCAAGCTAGACCCTTCAGGGAGAAAGGATACATTTATAGAATACAGTGGATCTTTGAAGACATATCGGATCTACATCCCTGGTCAGAGACAGATTGATATAAGCAGAGATGTTGTCTTTGAAGACGAGATAACCTTTCAAAGATATAGAGAATCTCATATGGAGATTGACAATGAGACAATACCTTCTCCCCCTTCAACAGTTCAAAGGGAGACATACATTATTCCAATTAATCCAGTTGTTCCAGCTGACCCAGTTGCTCCAGTTGATATGCCCAGAGATATTGCAATAGGGCGTAAAAGGTCTGCATGGGCTCGAAAAACTTTGCAAGAGGCAGAGGGACATACAAGCCCCTCAAGGAACATCCCGAGAGAGCAAGAGACCAAAGATATTTTCGAGCTACCTTTCAACTATGAGCCACATCATTGATTCTAATCCTTCTTGTCATTGACTTCCAGGATTATGACATAGATCATGGCTTATGGGGATCAACCCCTGGCAGATGGGACATGGATCGTGATGGACAGGACGCCACCAGTGATAGTTGGACAACTTCTAGAGCATGTGGCAGTGTGCTAGGCTTCTTGGGCACGTGTGACAGGTTGCTGGAGCCCCAGGAGGGGCAACGTTTTGCTCATTGGATGGTTATCATGCCCTGAAAGGGCCAACGTCTCCCCTAAAGGGGCTTGACGCCTTCATTTTCTGCTCATTTTGGCATTTTAGCATGTAAAAGTGACAAATGATTTAAAATTGTAATGTTAGCCTTGTCGGCAATTTTTTTGACCTATTTTGTAAATTAAAGGTCAAAGTATCATATAAATAGAGGACGTTTTCTTAGCTCATTTCTTAGCTTTTGTTCTTGGTTTATCTTCTCTTGGAGTGAGGCGCAACCTCTTGGAAGGACTATTTTTTGGCAAAGTGGTGCTTTATACTATTGGAAGGTTTACAACTAGGGAATGGTTAATGCTTCTTGATGAAATTGTAAGTGTTTTCTCTTCAAAACTTCTTGAGTGAATGGTTGTAGATTAAACATCTTCCATTCCATTGTCATAATTTGCTTAATTTTTAAACCCTAGGGAGCCAACACACAAGTAGGTCGTGGCTTTATGTCCCCAT
>SNQJ01S0027079.1:103849-120528 GCA_010110895.2 Picea sitchensis | reverse complement strand
TGTTCCATGGGAATGTTATCCTCCTTAGCAAAGATGGAATACACCCCTAGGTCTTCTTCGATATAGTTCACATTAGGCTGCGGGACACTCTCTATGTAAGGCGAAATCCTTCCTTCTCTAAGGACTATAATGTTCTTACCATTCTGAGGAACGGATAAATGTGTCTCGTCGAGTGAGAGGTATCCACCTGTTAAGGGTTTCCAATCTCTTCCCAAGTTGATTGAATAATTGCTCACCGGCATATCGATTACCTGAATACTAAGGGTTGTCCTTATTTCAGGGTGTGCGCATAAAACTAAGGTCACATATTTAATCTCAACTATGGTCGTTTGTTGTAGGCTATTATAGGAGAGCATGCTTCTAGCATTTTCATTTGTACAAGACAAGCCTAGCTCTTCCATAATAATCTTTGACATCACACTTGGGCTTGAACCACCATCAATGACGCAACAATGGCCGATCTTATCCATAATCTTTACAGAAATATAAAAAGGGGGATTTTTTACAGGGTATCTAACGTTATGTACACCTACTTTATTTACAGACGAGTCCTCTTCGTTTACCTCTTCAAAGAGGTTGGCTACAATGGAAGCTTTTCCTTCCATGAATTGTTTCAGATGCATCTGTTGTTCAGGGACGACAACCATGTCTAGAAGGGTTGCATCTACTTTGATGATGGCCAGTTGATTTAAGATATTGTATTTGGAAGAGGGGAGATGGTAAGTAAGTCCTTGACTCTTGGGAACCTTAGGCACCTGAACAGTAGCAGCGGGTGAGGATGAGCTCGGGATAGAAGAATTGCGGGGAGGATCAAATTTACCCTTGGGAGCGTAGGCTTTGTTCCTAGTATTGATGACCATGACATCTTCTGGCTCTGCAAAATCTAGGAAAGCGATAGTAGCTTTGGGTCTCTTGCCAAAGATATTATCTCTGGCATTCTTCTTTACCTCACACGTTGTCTCCTCGTGGTGTTCCTCACAGAAGTTACACCAACTTCGAGGCAAGATAGATTCAGGATGAAAATCATCTTCAATTGGACTTCTAAAGGGGATTGCAGAAGAAGATGAAGCCTCGGGAGTGAAAGGTGAGACAGTCCCCTTTCACTCATACGCTATCATACGATTATTCATATCTTGCACTAGCTGTAAGAGGTCAGACATGTATGTCTATTTAACTGATTCTCCCTGAGGAAGACCCGTTCTTTCAAGTTGTTCTTCATACTCTAAACAAGTATGAAGAGCGGAAATGAGAGTATCAACGGCTTTTTCTTCAAGCCTATGATGGTAGGGGGGAGGTAATGCATTGTAGTAATGCATGAAAGCGACTTGGTTCTGAGGTCGAATGAGTTCAGGGATCGGATTGTATAGCTTAGTGAAACACAAGTTGAAGGAGTTGATGGTCTCACCATCCTTATAGGCGATGTTATTATATTCCCGTAACTTCTCAGCTGGGATTTTAGATTGCCCGTAAGTGGACCTGAACTAGTAAATTAACTCCTCCCAAGTAGACAAAATCTTAGGAGGAAGGTCAAAGAAATCGGCTGCCACCTTTCCTTCCAAGGAATTGATGAATGAGTGCATGAAAGTATTATTGTCATTGGACCCTATGTTGTGACAGGCATTAGAAAATGCCACCAGGTATTCGTTCGTAGTGACAATGTTATTTCCTGAAAACCTAGGAAGATGTTCTTTGAACTTAGGAAGTGGACGAGTAGCGAGTACTAGGTTAAGAGGAGAGGACATGCCATGGCGTATTTGTGTCATCTTCTTCAAACTGAAAAAGGCCATACTTTTTAATGATTTTGGTGGGATTTGTGGTAGATTGGATAAAGATATGGTGGCTATATAAGCTACCAATCACTGACGAAGATGAAGATTGAGAAGAGGGATCACTCCCAATGCCACCCGAGCCACCACTAGATGCCATATTGTGGATAAAAGATGAGGGAAAGAAAGACGAATTGGATGAATCAGACAAGTTCTCCTTAGAGCACTTCGTTGGGTGGATAACACGACGTTCCTTATTGCTATTTCAGCAATAGGATTAATTTTGAGTGATAAGCCTCCTCTTCTTCTAATGACACTAGAGTCTAAAGACATGAAAGAAAGGCCAAAAATGAAGAAACAAGAAGGTTACTTCTGATCTCTAGGCTATCTACGTCAAGCTTCCAATCATTCTTGAGCACTAATATCTCGTTCAATTGTTGCCCATGAATGATTAAGCTTAGCACACGTATTGGCAATGTTTAAAATGGTATTAAACAGATTCAAAGCAATGATGGTCTGATCTTGAAGACCGGACTCAATATTGGGTTGCCTTGTAATAAGTACAGTCAATAAGAAATAAAACAGTCAAAGAATCGATATCAAAAAAAGATGTATCGATGATAATCGAGTATAAAAATTAACCAGAGAGATATCGAAGATCTCCCCAGTATGGTCGCCAAATAAATGTTGAGGAAAAGATATGAAATGATCTTACTCAAGCATTTTCAGATTCTGCTCGGTTAAAGAAAAATAGACGGGAATGTCACCCTAGGTGTATAGCCATCAAAAATAAAATCCTAACTCACAAGTATCAATTACAAGTGCTTAGGCTAGTCTTTTTCACAAATAAAAGCTTGTTGGAAAATTCATTTTAATATGATTTTTTGAATATAATAGTTGTTGAAAATAAATGTAAAGACAGAAGTAAGACACCAAGATGATAATCAAGACAGATGAGACATAAAGCAATCCTTTATTTCATTCCAATTCACCAAAGAGTCATTCTCTTTACAAAATCTCATACAGAAATTTTAGACCAAAGTCAAACTTAGACATCCCCGATGGAACATACAAAAGGACCTCTAACATAAAATCAAAACTGAACTCTAAAAGATGGATCATCTTGCCACAGATTACTGCCCACTCGACTCTGCACAATAGCCTTTGTCAGTTAAGAAAACTTATTCACAAATAGATAAGTCTACACAAACTATCAAAGATAGATCAACACCTCTGAAAAACAAGTGTCTGAATGATGTAATTCATCCCTGGATGTTATTGTCTACAATAAGACCCTGCTATCATAAAAAAGAATTAGGCTTGTGATAAATTAAGGAATGAATGAAAACTGAACTATCTCAACATGAACTCAAAGAGAAAACCTTAGTATGCTTCTCCTTCTATCCTCCTCTTGTTCGTCCCTTTCCTTTTTCCTTTAAGCAAATTAGAATTGGTTGAAATAGTTGAACCACCTCATTAGTTAAGTTAACTAAAAACCCAACCAACATTTTAGTTAAGGGGAAAAGTAATAAATCATAATAAGAGTTTTAAATAAATAATAAGTAGTAGGTGGGACCCCTTGTGACTCCCTTTAGCTCTTAACAATCATAACATAACTAGTTAATTAAGCAAAACACCCCTCCTTGTGACTCCCATCATATCAACCATATCAACCATGTTTCATATAACTTAATCAAATCGCATAGATATTAACTTGTCAGCTAGGATAAACCACAATCATTTCAATTTCAATGCATATAGGGTAGCATATTAGTATAGTATAGTCCCTTCCTTTTGCATTTTTGTTTATACTGCTCTATTCCCTTTCAATTGCTCTTTATTCATTGTTACTAACATGTATCTTTTGTAGGTGTCACAAGTAATAAATCTAGGACTAGATAGCAAGGTAACAACAGATATCATAATCCATTAAGACATGGCAATTGAGTATAGAGCAAGAGAACAAACATGCATTATTCCTCATCCATCTGTCGTGAATAGGACCAACATTGATCATCAATCATTCTCAACCTGTAAGCAGTGTCGAACAGCAGTAAAAACATCAAATAAGAACTAGATCTGATCCTCCAACCTAAAAGGGTGTCCCACCTACTAGTAGTATATATATTATTGGCTTATGATTAACAGGCTTTAGCAATACTTTGCGAGGGAAATCCTCTTTACGATTTTTTAATCGTCAACGCGGTGGATTATGACACATGTGCAGGAGAAGGACAAAGATCAGTGGATGGTGACACAAGAGGAGAAGGAGGAGGATCAATGGATGGTGATGTGTAATGTTTCCCTCCCCTTGACAAGGACAAGGGAGGACTAAGTAGTCTAGTCACCCCTCTAGATTATAGTCCAATGGGTAAAAATGGGTTATGAGGCGCTAAAGGTCACTTAAGGAATTTATATTATTTTATTAAAGTGGATTTCATGGAGAAAAGAAAAGGTTAAGTGACATAATGAGAAAATAAAACCACAACCTTAGTAGAAAGTCATAAATCAACAAAACTGAGAATTAGATCAGGAGGTATAAAAGAGAGAGGAGGGCGCCTCACTCCTCATTCATGCTTTTCTCTTATTGCGATCACTTTAGCTATGCAACTTACGTTTTGAGAGTTTTGAGTCAAGAAACCCTAGAGACCAGCAAGGAGGTGAAATATTCGTCCCTCGTCATTCTATCCAATCCAGATTCATTTCAGAAGAGATTTGGCAAGCAAGGCGCAGTTTTAGAGTATTTCCAGCAGGCAGGGCGCACCAGTGGAGGAAGAAGATTTCAATTTGCTTGGAGGAGGCTAGATCTATAGGAAAATCCACTTCATAAATGATTGTTGGTCCCATAGCACCCTTTTTCAATAGTATTAGAGGTTTATCTTCTATATAACTATTTTATTCTTCAGTTGGGCGAGTTGGTTGAAGGAGGGCGCACCATTGCTTGAGGAGGCAGTGATTTGGAAGGGTTTATCATAGGGATTTGCTCCAAAATTATTCCATTATTTATCTATAGCTCCGATCTAGAGTTTGGCAGTGTTTCCATAGATTTTGGAGGTCATATTCAAGGAGGCTTAAATATTATCTTGCTACAGCCATAGAGGGGTGCAATGGTACCATATCTTACGATTATTGACCATCAGGGAAAGACATTGATCTTGTATTTGTCTTCAGTCAATTGTGAGGGGATCTTGGAAGCTCTATTGCTCCATATTATTGTATCTGAAGGGCGCATGCATCCTTGGCTTCACTATCTTACTCTATTGTACTAGATCCACAGATCTACCAAAATATTATAATAAATAAAGGTCGGATCTAAAGATTTTTTGAACCATATTTGTTTTGTGTCTCTTATATCATGTGATCTACTTTTTTTTTTCTTTAAAATGCTACAAAACTCTGCATAAAACACCCATAGCTCAACTATAGAAGTAACCCCTGCAAAAACAAACAAACAAGTTCATAAATTCAACAAGTTCCCTAGCGAATCTGCTTAGGAACATTATAGTGGTATCAGAGTGAATTTCCTTCGCCAACCTGTGCTAAACTACAGATGACCAGCAGAAGAGGTTATGGGGGACAACCACTAACAAGTATTCCAGATGGGGAAGAGCCAGAAGTCAGTATGGGGGAGACTCATGAAATAGAAAATGCCACATATGAAGAGGAATAATTTTTTGTTGATAAGGTAGCTCAGACAATGAAATGTGCACTACAAAATAGCCAGGTGACTATGCAGCGATACCTTTAGGAAATGAATAACCATCTATCCTTAGGGTAGGCAAAAATCAAATTATACTCTGCTAATTTTTAAAGAGGGCAAGACATAATGATAGCTTTTATGGAGGAGCAGAGTAAACACTAGGGTATTCTCTCTCAATATTTTATGGAGCAAAGACATGGTAAAGACCCACCCTTATTTGGTGGAAGTCATGATGTTGGTATATCTCATGGCGGTAATGGAAACCATGAGGAATCCATACATAAATTTCATGTTGAGGAGCATAAACCAAATGATGGTACACCAATCCCATCTCATAGAGCTAGAATATCTACTCCTAGGTCGTACATGCCTACATTCCTAGATGCACAAAGAAGGGATATTAATGCCTTTGCTCAAGAGAGTTTAGGAGATGAGTGGGAGATTGCAAAAAGGTAGTACAATGTCATGAGCGTGGGGTTCAGGAGATAGGTTTCCATGGGAGAGTATTTCCACCTAAAAATGAAAAGAATATCCAAGGATCGCTACAGAGGTGATAATGAACTAGGGTGTAAGGCAAGGAAAATGGAGTTACTGACCTTTGATGGAACAAATCACATCTCTCCCACAACTTGGGTGCAAAAATGGATGCTTACCTCCAATTGAATCCTATGGAGGAAAGGAAGGCTATCAATTTTGCAACATTGTACTTGATGGGGAAAGCACCTGAATGGTGGTTTCATGGAATGACCACCTTGGGCCATGGGCGCATCAGTTCTTATCATGATTTCACTCAGAGACTCATTGTTAGGCTTGACAGAGAGGATCCAGATCTTCATTTCAGGGAGCTTACATAGATTGAGCACACGGGATCAGTTGAAGCCTTTATTGAGAGTTTCAAAGAGTGTCGGTTATGCTTCCTGATGTGTCAGAATCCATATTACTAATGATGTATATAGAGGGACTGATTGAACCAGTGAGAGGATGGGTTAAGGCTTTTAATCTTGTAACCTTACAAGATGACATTGAGCACACTAGAGATCTAGTTGGGGCAGCTAATAAAAATATATTTACACTCAAACCTCCCATCATTCCTATGCGTCGTGACACTAGGACACTGGACAAAGGCAAGGGAAATTTGGATGAAGCCACAAGAAGAGATTTACAAATAAAACAACTATGCTTCACCTGCAAATAACCTTGGCAGCCAGGTCATAGGTGTTTGGGAAAGCGGAAAATTCACTATACAGAAGTGGTGTCTAACAGTGAAGAGGAGACAGATGATGAAGAGGGTGGAGCTATCCAGATTCCATACTATGGAGGAAAATGACAAGGAGGAAGAAGAAGCCTTGCATGCGCAAGGTAATGAGGCATCCTTACCCCCTGATGTAGGACTCAAAAAGGACACTATTGCTTCTATGAGTGGGGTAACTAAATTTAACACTTTTCGAATAAAGGGAGTTTTATAGGAACAAAGGGAAACAATGTTGATAGATGGAGGAGCTTCTCATAACTTCATTGATATGGATATGGTAGAGAGGAGGCATATTCCCACAGTTGATTTTGAGGGATTATTGGTTGAGCTAGCAGGAGGGCGCACTATGGCTTGTGACAGATACATTCCACTGATGAGCTTGACTTTGGGAAGATACACCTTGACACGAGATTTTTATGTAGTGAAAATTCTAGACACTAATATCATTTTAGGTGTGCAATGACTTAGCACCTTAGGGCCAAACACCACCAATTAAAAAACCATGGAGATTTACTTCAACACAAAAGAAGGAAAGAGAGTCACGCTTAAGGGGATGACAGGGGATTCACCTGGATTTGTGACAGTCAAGAAAATGCATTTCATATTAGGTGTGAAGAGATAGTATATGCAGTTGAATGCTTCATCATGGACACAAATGATGGGACAAACAAATAATACCCTCCTGACATACAAAGGATCCTTCACAAGCACAAAAGGGTCTTTGAGCCTATTCTTCCAATACAACCACCAAACAGGGGGTTTGAACACATTATAGAATTGGAAGAAGGGGCCAAACCACTCATCACTACACCTTACAAACACCCCAAGACGCACAAGGATGAGATAGAAAGTGCCATCAAANTCTTTGAGCCTATTCTTCCAATACAACCACCAAACAGGGGGTTTGAACACATTATAGAATTGGAAGAAGGGGCCAAACCACTCATCACTACACCTTACAAACACCCCAAGACGCACAAGGATGAGATAGAAAGTGCCATCAAAAAATTGTTATCCATGGGACATATCATACCAAGTTCAAGCCCATTTGCATCATCAATTGTGTTGGTCAAGAAGAAGGATGGGACTATGCCCATGTGCATAGATTACAGAGCATTGAATAAGAGAACTATCAAGAACAGATAGCCCATTCCCAGGATAGATTAATTGTTGGATGAACTGCATGGTGTAGTATATTTCACAAAAAATGATTTGAGTTCTAGATACCATTAGATCGGGATGAGGGAGAAAGAGGTACACAAGACAACCTTCAGATGCCACTTTGGACACTATGAGTTCCTTGTCATGCCTTTTGGTCTAACCAATGCGCCAGCTACTTTTCAATCCTACATCACTCATGTGTCTAGCAAGAAACTAAGGAAATATGTGCTTGTCTTTTTTGATGACTTATTGATTTACAACAAGACTTGGGAAGAGCATCTCAAACATGTGGACCAAATTTTGAGCATCGTGGAGGAGCAGCCTCTATACTCCAAAGATTCGAAATGTGAGATTGGATGAAAGAGGTCCTCTACTTGGGACACATTATTGGAGTAAAGGGTGTATAGGTTCATCAAGAGAAGATTCAAGCCATCATTAATTGGCCCACACCCAGGACACTTACAGAACTCAAAATATTTCTCGGCATCTGTAGTTACTACAGGAAGTTTTTCAAGGGATTCTCCCAACTTTGCGCACCCCTAATTGATTTGACCAGGAAAGGGGCGTTTGAATGGAGTGATTAAGCTCAGTCAACATTTGATAAAATAAAAAAGGTGATGAGTACTTGTCATGTGTTATCTCTACCTTATTTTTCTCAACCTTTCATATTAGAGTGTGATGCATCTGGGGAAGGTGTTGGAGCAATGCTCATGCAGAATAGGAATTCTATTGCCTATGAGAGCCACAAATTGAGGGGTACTGAGATACTATATATCATCTCTAATAAAGAAATTCTAGCCATAATGCACACCCTGTCCAAGTTCAGGAAATATCTAGTAGGAGTGAAATTTGTGGTTAGAACATACCATAACAATCTCAAGTACTTCCTTGCACAGAAGGACCTTAACAAAAGGCATAAAAAAATGGGTAAGCAAGATCCAAGCATACAACTTTGACATAGAATATGTCAAGGGAAAGAATAATGTTGTAGCAGATTCCTTATCTAGAAGAGCTTCAGCATACTCCATCTCAGAAATATTTATTGATTGGAAGTCTCATCTCTTGGTACAATACTCAAAGAACAAATTTGTGTGTGAGTTGATGGATGGACATATACATGATGATAGGTACAATATTATGGATTATATTATTTACTAAAAAGGAAGGATCTATTTATTTCTAGAGTTCTCATTCAAAAAAGAGTGCTTCAAGCAATCCATGACTCTTCATTAGCAGGGCATCAAGGGTTTCTTAAAACCTATAGATAGATCAAAGAAAGGTTTGCTTAGAAGGGCTTAAAATGGGAGGTTATGCGCCATGTCAAAGAATGTTCCATTTTCCAACAGAACAAAGATGAGTACACACACCCTGCAATACTATTACAACCCCTCCCTATTCCTAAGCACAAGTGGGAGAGTGTATCTATGGATTTCATTACAGGTCTTCCCAAGACCCAAGGGAAGGATTCTATATTTGTGGTGGATGACCGTTTGACTAAATTTGATCACTTATTCGCCATATCCATGGAATTTTGTGCATTTCAGGTGGAAGATATGTTTTTCAAGGAAGTCTTCAGGCTACATGGGATACCCAAGACTATTGTGAGTGATAGGGACAACACGTTTATGAGCATCTTCTGGCAGGAATTGTTTCAGCTAGTAGGTAATAATTTTACTCCCATCACTATCTACCATCCACAGATAGATGGGAAAACCAATATTGTGAACAAGTGGGTGGAGGGGTATCTCTGCAATTATGTATTGGGGAAGCAAAAGGCATGGGTCAAATGGCTTTATCTAGGAGAATATTTCTACAACACTACTCACTGCATGTCTATTGGTATGTCACCCTTTAAAGATTTATACAATTATGGTCCCCTTACATTTGTTGAAATTGTGTTTGGAGATAGCAGAGCACCTATAGCTAAATAATGGATACACGACAGCCAAGACATCCTCAAGGAACTCAAAGACCATTTGAAAAGGGCTCAAAACCAGCCAAAATTATATGTTGATAAGCACATGGTGGAGTGGACATTTGAGGTAGGGGACTTGGTGTACTTGAGGCTACAACCATACAAATAGTCATAGATTAAAAATAATGGCACATAAAAGCTCAAACCTCAGTTCTATGGACCATATAAGGTCCAAAGGAAAGTTGGGGCAGTGGCATATGAGTTAGATCTCCCCTTGACGAGGACAAGAGAGGACTAAGTAGTCTAGTCACCCCTCTAGACTATAGTCGAATGGGTAAAAAGGGGTTATGAGGTGCTAAATGTCACTTAAGGAATTAATGTTATTTTATTAAAGTGAATTTTATGAAGAAAATAAAAGGTTAAGTGACTTTAAGAAGAAAATGAAACCACAACCTTAGTAGAAATTCATAAAGCAACTTAACTGAGAATTAGATCAGGAGTTATAAAAGAGAGAGGAGGGTGCCTCACTCATCATTCATGTTTTTCTCTTATTGTGATCACTTGAGCTATGCAGCTTACATTTTGAGGGTTTTGAGTCAAGAAACCCTAGAGACTAGAAAGGAGATCAAAGATCCCTTTGTTCCTAGTCCAAGCTTGGCCAAGGAGGTGAAATAGTCTTCCCTTGTCATTCTATCCAATCCATATCCATTTAAGAAGACATTTGTGCAAGAAAGGCACAGTTTTAGAGTATTTCCAGCAGGCAAGGCACACCAGTGGAGGAAGAAGAATTCAATTTGCTTGGAGCAGGCTAGATCTACAGAAAAATACACTTCATAAATGATTTTTGGTCCCATACCGCGCTTTTGTAGTAGTATTGGAGGTTTATCTTTTGTATAACTATTTTATTCTTCAGTTGGGCGAGTTGGCTGAAGGAGGTCGCACCATTGCTTGAGAAGGCGATGAGTTGGAAGGGTTTATCAGAGGGCTTTGCTCCAAACTTGTTCCATTTGTTATCTACAGATCTCGGTCTACAATTTGGCAGTGTTTCCATAGATTTTGGAGGTCATCTTCAAGGAGGCCGAAATATTAGCTTGCCACAACCAGAGAGGAGCCCAATAGTACCATATCTAAAGGTTATTGCTCATCAGGGAAAGACATTTATCTTGTATTTGTCTGCAGTCAATTGTGAGGGGATATTGGAAGCTCTATTACTCCATATTATTGTATCTAAAGGGCGCATGCATCCTTTGCTTCTCCATCTTACTCTATTGTACCAGATCCAGAAATCTACCAGCTTATTATAATAAATAAAGTCAGATCTAAAGTTTTTTTGAAGTATATTTGTTTTGTGTATGTTATATCATGTGATCTATTTCTTGTTGTCTTTAAAATGCTAAAAACTCCTACATAAAACACCCATATCGCAATTACAGAAGTAAACCCTCCCAAAACAAACAAACTAGTTCAGAAATTTAGAGAATGGCATTGTCGGACATCTAGAGAAGCCACACTCTTCTTCCAAATCTCATCCAATTTTTCATGTTGGGATGACGAAAGATATATAAATTCAAGAATGCTTGCGGCTAAAGGCTCCCTTTCTTCCAATGGAATAACAATCGAACCAACATGTAATTCCTTTGAAGCCAACAAGTGATTCCTTAGAAAAAGAGGGATTGAGTCGTCACCTTTCCTAAGGGGTTTTGAATTCCTAGAAACATAAGGAGTTGAGTTCTTGTAGGGAAGGGGCTTCTTATATGGGCTTAGGGAGCCTCTAGGATCTTTGACTGTCCAAATCTTTCTGACAAAGGGCTTGTTACAATCCCAAATAGTGTGTCCATATAGATGACATTGAACACATCAAAATGGAAAATTCTCGTATTCTAACAATTGAATAAGCTTTGATGAACCAACCTCTATATCCATAGTCTCCTACAAGCCAAGACTAACATAAATATCTCCCAGTATTCTTGCTACAGAATGTGCGTATGAATTTTTGTAGGAATCGTCTTCTAAAATGAACTTACCCAGTGAGTTTTTTATATTCTTCAACAAAGCATCATTCCAGAGCTCCATTGGTAGTCAAGGTATCTTCACCCATATTGACGTCGATTTTTCAAATCATTCATGGGCATCAAACTATGGATGCCATGGTTTTAGTGATAGGAAACCCCGATCACAGAACCGATGACCCCTTAGAATCTTCGATGCATCTTCTTTCGTGTGAAAAATGAATCCAATCCATCCTTTCTACAGAAGATGGAATAAGGGATCATAATCCAAAGTAGGACTCCAATGTTTTTGGATATAGGACTTAAGACCCTCAACTCCCATCTTCCTTCCCAAAAATTTCCCCACTAGGGTTTTCCCCAATAGAGAGGCAATCTATACAACCTTAATATCTTTGCCTACGACTACAGTAACCCTGTTACCATGTGATTTGATTACCTTTCTTCATTTAGTTTGAGCTCCCTCTTTTGTCTTCAAACACCTTTCTCCACTAAGCTACACCTCCTTTAGGTTTGATCCCAAAAATGCTAGATTTCCAAAAGGAGCCTCCCAGGGTGGAATCAAACTCGATGCTTTTTCTACAACAATCCCTACATTCTCATACTTTGTTTCTTTTCAGACCTGTTGAGAAAAACTAGCATCACAGGATCCACGCAAAAGAGACATTATCAAAGCATGTTTATTAAGAGCAGAAGCCCCTTCCAAACTAGACTGAAGGTTTACACCACTATCCAATGAGAGTTTTGTTGCATCTGAGTAAGGATGAAGTATTAATGGTGAGGTGACATCTCCCTCGAGAATATGATCTAGCACCCCAATAGTGCATCTATCCAAAAGTTTCTCATCACATTACACGTGACATTCAGGGAGGTCCCCCCACTCGAATATCTCCATCTCTGATAGAAAATCCTCGTCATAATCCACCAATGGTTCATAATTTTCTATATGGATCTATATTGATGGTTGTCTATCTACTTCTAATAAGAAACCCTTTCAATAAATATTACCCTAGGGAAAAAAACCTTTGGTTCTACAGAAGCCCCCAACCCTTGTGGATCCGCAGAAACCATAGACGCATACCATAGAGTCATTTTGATCAAACTCAACCTTCTCAAGATCAAAATCCACACACACAAATTTATTCGAGAAAAAAAAACTTTATATTCCAAAAAAAGGAATATACACATTTCCATCCTTATAAGGACTATTCAATATTTTCATAATGTTCTTAACAAAAATTATTGTTCGTTTTCTTCAAGTCTTTCCTTACCTGTAAAAAACAAAACCTTTGACTCCTAAATATTCAAAACATTTCTACTTTATATGCCTAAAAAAGGAATCATTTTCATAATACCCATAGTCCATGCTTTAGACATTACAATTTTTACATAAATCAAAAGACCGAGGACAAGAAAACTAGAGAAGAAAAGACATCTCCTCACACATCTTCCCATCAAAATATTCTTGGAAGATAAAGGTGCCTTCATCCAGAAACAATGCTTCTTTGGAGAGCACATCTGTGTTAGAGTTGAACTCCCTGAGGATATGGAAACAAGAAGACCACTCAATATCTTCCAAGAAAGAATGAATTTAACATGGAAATGGCTGGAGATGCACCACATGAACATGCACTTTGTCATTGATCCAATCAATTGCTACTTTTGAGTCACCCATAACCTGAATTTTCCTCAAATTCAACATTTTCATAAGGAAGAGCGGATCCCACAAAGCAGAAGATTTTTCTTTCATGTTAGATCCCCAACCAGGAGTGTGTCTCACCTCAAAAAAGTGATCTCCAGAGATATGCAATAAGGCCCCCACTCAACCATCGATCAAGAGGCAACACCCGAGATCACAAGATCGATGGTCGTGCTTAATTGCAGGGACAAAAGGTGCTCGGGTTTTAAAAATATTGGAGTGGGCCCCAATCGAAACCACAGTATTTCCAAAGGGATACATGGCAGCTGCTAGTGAATTGCGGGGAGAAAAATGGTGTGATCTCAAACCACTCTAGGCCACCTCACTATCGTGTGATTATGTCAGGACATAGCCCGAGGTCAAATACGAGAGAGGGATAGAGGGAGAGGAGCTAGCGCCTGAAAATTTAGAGTTAAGAAGTGCGAAGGAAGAGGTTGTGGGTTCCATAGAACCTGCACCAGGAGATTGAAAGGACTTGTGTTAAATTGCCAGTGAGACCATTAAGGTTTTAGAGAGCCGACTTGGCTCAGAAATCGAAGATCCTTGACCGGGAGGTCGTGCAGCCCCTTAGGAGAGAAGGGGGGATTGCATCAAGTGGTATCAGAGCCTGAAATTATTTTCAGGTAGCGAAAAAGAGCTCGAAGTTGTACTATGTGTGTGAGAAGCAGTAAGCAATATGCCACCGAGGAGACGTGTGGAGCCACCTTTGGCCAATCGCATTGCAGAAAAAGAAATGAGAGAGATTAGTGCAAGATTAGAGGCAATGGAGGCAGCGCATAGGAGCACACCTAATGTTAGGGACATCAGTGATGCAGAAAGTGAAGAAGTAGAAGTCGAAGAAGCTACAGGAGAAAATGTTGTCGAGGACCGCTTGCTGAGAGCGGTTGTTAAATTGGGAGCTAGAGCAAAGATAGAGATCCCAATGTATGAAGGCAACTTGGATGCTGAAAAATTGTTAGATTGGATAAGATCCATGGACAAATATTTCGACTATGAAGATGTCGATGAGGAGAAGAAGGTGAGACATGATATCACCGGACTAAAAGGACATGGAACACTGTGGTGGGATGAACTGCCGGCTGAGAGGAGAAGCAACGATAAACAAAAGATAAAGAATTGGGATAGAAAGGTCTCCAAGCTAAAGGCTAAATTCATGCCCAAAGATTATTAGATAAATCTGTTCAGGAAGTTGTAGAACTTGAGACAGAAGGGTATGATAGTGAAAGAGTACACAAAGGAGTTCTACAAGATGAATATTAGGGATGGACAAAGAGAGAAAAATGAAGAAAAAGTTGCTAGGTATATAAATGGCCTGAGGTATGAAATCTAGGATGATATCATCATGATGTCAGTAAGGATAGTAGAGGATGCTTATCAGATTGCTTTGAAGGCATATGATAAGTTGGCCAGGAAACAGAGTCAACGAAATAGAGGTAGAAGCCCAAGAAAAGGCAAGGGAGTTTCCCATGATAAGACACATAAATCCAAAATGGGAATGAGAAACCACACAGTCACTCTGAAAGAGGAGGAATTTCCCAAGGAAGACAAAGTGGTGGAAGAAGTTCTTCTAGAGGAAGAGGAAGAAGAAGAGGAGGAGAAGTAAGGTGTAATGCATGTGGAAAGACAGGACACATGTCTTGGGAATGTCCTAAGAAAAAGAAAGAAGGAGGAGGTGAAGCTCACATTTTGGAAGCACATAAAAGGAATGTTGAAGCAGAAGGTACAAAGGATGGAACATCCTTGATGTTGAGGAAGGTTCTCTTAAAACCAGAGCCATAAATTGAAAAGTCGGTGCAGAGAAATAATCTATTCAGGACAACTTGCAAGACTAAAGACAGAGTATGCAAGGTGATAATTGACAGTGGGAGCACTGATAACTTAGTATCCACAGAGATGGTGGAGAAATTGGAGTTGGAGACAACTGCACATCTGAAGCCATATAAAGTCTCATGGTTGCAGAAAGGACACCAGGTAATGTTCACTAAACAATGCCTCGTTGAATTTAAAATAGGAGGATATAGAGATGAGATTTTGTGTGATGTAAGTTCAATGGGTGTATGTCATGTTTTGTTGGGAAGACCATGGCAGTTTGACAGAAATGTCATTCCTAACGAGATAAAAAATACTTACACCTTGGAGAAGAATGGTAGGACACACATGTTCTCCCAATAAAGGAGAAGAAATTAAAAGAGGAAGCCAACACAAGCATACTTATCATGAGTGGGAAGGAACTCCTAAGTGAAGTCAAGAAGCGATAGGAGATGCAGTTTGTTGTGGTGAGAAACCCCAGAGTTGTCCTGACTCCTTACAAGTACTTCGATGGATGATTTTCCTGAATAAGTTCAGGACTTGTTGGATAATTTTGCTAACATAGTAGTGGATGAGTTGCCTAACTCATTGCCACCCATCAGAAGTATCAATCATCATATTGATTTGATACCAAGAGAAAGTATGCCAAACAAAGCAGCATATAGATTGACACCTCAAGAGAATGAGGAGGTAAAGAACCAAGTCCAGGAATTGTTAGACAAGGGTTTGGTCAGAGAAAGATTGATTCCATGTGCAGTACCAACTATGTTGAGTCCAAAGAAGGATGGAGGATGGAGAATGTGTACAGACTCGAGAGCCATTAACAAGATCACCATCAGGTGTAGATCTCCTTTGCCAAGAATGGATGACTTAATGGATTGTTTAAGTGGAGCAAATTTCTTTTCTAAAATAGATTTGAAAATTGGATATCACCAGATAAGGATGAGAGAAGGTGATGAGTGGAAAACAACCTTTAAGACAAATGAAGGGTTGTATGAGTGGCTTGTTATGCCATTTGGCTTAACAAATACCCCAAGTACTTTTATGAGGTTGATGAATGAAATACCGAAAGATTTCATTGACAAGTTTGTGGTTGTATATCTGGATGATATATTGGTCTTTAGCAGGACTAAAGAGGAGCATTTGAGACATCTGACCTTAGTGATGAGGAGACTACAGCAAGAGAAGTTGTTGATAAATCTGAAGAAGTCTTCTTTTATGAAGACCAAACTCATTTACTTGGGTTTTGTGATCTCTTCAAATGAGTTGAAGATGGATCCAGAGAAGGTGAAAGCAACCAAAGAATGGCCATCACCAAGGAGTATGTTTGAAGTGAGAAGCTTCCATGGATTAGCAAGTTTCTATAGGAAG
>SNQJ01S0027079.1:93410-103839 GCA_010110895.2 Picea sitchensis | reverse complement strand
AACTCATTTACTTGGGTTTTGTGATCTCTTCAAATGAGTTGAAGATGGATCCAGAGAAGGTGAAAGCAACCAAAGAATGGCCATCACCAAGGAGTATGTTTGAAGTGAGAAGCTTCCATGGATTAGCAAGTTTCTATAGGAAGTTCATCAGAAATTTCAGTGGAATTTGTGCACCAATGATGGATACAGTGAAGAAGAGGTATAAGTCTTTTAAATGGACAGAGGAGGCCGAGAGGAGCTTCAATATATTGAAGGAGAAGATAACAAAACAACCAATTCTGGTCTTGCCAAATTTTGGGAAGACATTTCAAGTGACATGTGATGCAAGTGGAGTTGCAATTGGAGCAGTCTTGAGCTAGGATAATAAACCAGTTGCATATTTCAGTGAGAAGATAAATGAGACTAAGAGAAAGTACTCCACATATGATAAATAATTTTATGCCATAATTCAAGCTCTGAAGAAATGGAGGCACTACCTTGTTCCAAATGAATTTGTCTTGTATAGCAACAACTAGGCTTTATAATTCATAACCAGACAGGAAAAATTGAATCAGAGACATGCAAAGTGGATTGAGTTTATGCAGAATTTTACTTTTGTCATAAAACATATTTCTGGAAATGCTAACAAAGTTATTGATGCATTAAGCAGGAGATGTTTGATTCTGCAGGAGTTTCAAGTGAATACCTTAGGGTTTGAACACCTTAAGGATATGTATTGTGATGACCCAGATTTCAAGGAAGCTTATGAAGCATGTGCAAATACTGTGCTGAGAGACAGAAGCCAGTGGACATAGTATATGATTCAAGAGGGATTGTTTTTCAAGGGAAATCGGTTGTGCATACCAAAATGCTCAATGAGGGATAACCTTTTGAAGGAAAAGCATAGTGGAGGATTGGTTGGACATTTCGGCCATGATAAAACATTTGCACAGTTGAGCAGTTCATACTATTGGCCAGGTATGAGAACGGAAGTGATCAAGTTTGTGAACATATGTAGAATCTGCCAACATGCAAAAGTCAAAAGACAGAACACTGGATTGTATCAACCATTTCCAATACCAAAGAGTCATTGGGATGCAATAAGTATGGATTTTGTGTTGGGACTGCCAAGAACACAAAGAGGATGCGATTCCATATTTGTGGTGGTGGATAGATTTTCAAAGATGGCACACTTTATCCCATGCCAGAAAACTAGTGATGCAACACATGTTGCAAATTTATTTTTTCAAGGAAGTTGTTCAACTTCGTGGATTACCGAAAAGTATTGTCTTAGACAGAGATACCAAATTCGTTGGTCATTTCTGGAGAACACTGTGGAAGAAGTTGGGGACAAATTTGTCCTTCAGCTCAACTTATGACCCCCAGACAGATGGACAGACTGAGGTGGTGAACAAAAGTTTGGGAAACTTATTGAGGAGTCTGGTCACTAAGCATCATAGTCAATGGGATCAAATTCTTCCACGAGCAGAATTTGCATACAATGACTCACCAAACAGGAGCACTGGAAAGACCCCATTCCAAATATCGTATGGAATGCAACTAAGAGGAGTATTTGAGTTGAGAGACTTGGAACATAGTGAGATCAGAAGCACTGGAGCAGAAGATTTTGCTACAGAAATGCAGAAGCTCTATAGCCATGTCAGAGAGAAGTTGTAGAACTCTAGCCAAGACTATAAGCGCATAGTTGATCAACATCGCAAAGAGCTTCAATTTGAAGTAGGAGATCAGGTTCTGGCACATCTCAAGAAACATATGTTCCCAAGGGAACATATAACAAGTTCAAGATGAAGAAGATAGGACCATGTAAGATATTAAGGAAGTTTGATGCAAATGCCTATGAGATCGAGTTGCCAGATGAAGTGGGCATATCACCCATATTAAACATATTAGACCTGTATCCTTACAGGGAAGATGAAGCAGGAGAAACAAAAGATGAGAAAGAGATTCAATGGGAAAAGCAAATGCCTGTGGCATAAAAACCAAAGATAGAGAAGATCGTTGATCAGACGATTGGCAAGAAGACCAAAAGGAGGACCTATTTTAAATATTTGGTCACGTGGAAGGGACACCTGATAGAAGATGCCAATTGGGAAAATGAAGTTGATATCCAAAAGCATGGAAAGTCAGTGCAGGAGCTCATGGATAGGAGTCCATGAATTTTTGTCCAGGGGAGTATGATGCAGGAGAATCGTCAGCAAGCACACGTGGAGAGACAACTCAGCGCCTTAGCGCGCCTTTGAATCATTTCAGAATCTTAACCATTGGAGTTTCCTGCAAATCTCTTTGAAATGATAGAAAACTGAAGAAGATCAAACGCTTGGGAGTTGAATGATCACGAGTGATCTGGGAGTTTCACTCCTAGTCTTGAATGTAACGGAACTTAGGTAGCAGTTAGGTTTTTTCGAGAAGACGATTAGTCAGAGGGAACCCTAAGAACCCTCTGAGATAAATAGAGTTGATGTATGCCTGAATGAGGCTGTTGCAAGTTAGTAGGAGATTGTTGTGATTTAGTTGTTGCTGAATTTTTAGTTTTTGTTTTATCATAGTTGTAGCCATTTACTTTTAAATGAATATAACAAAGGAAAATTGATCCAATGCACGGTGTTTCTACTGTTTACAATTCCTTGTTTTTTTTTTCATGAATGAATGAGTTATGTTGTTGAGTATATGAAACTGTGAAGTGTTTAGATCATTTCTGATTGTTCTCTTCATTGAGTTCATGCAAGGTGTGCATACAATCCGCAAGGAGTGCGTTGACAGAGTCTGTTTCAATTCAGAAGCTCGGAAGAGATAACGCGAAACTTTCCCTTTGCAAGGAGTGCAAAGTGACTACTGCAAGGTGTGCATAGACATCCGCAAGAACTTAAGTCTTGCCTGAGAATCTGCTGCAAGGAGTGAGAGAGTCTGTTTCGATTCATAAGCTCGGAAGAGATAGCGTGAACTTTCCATTTGCAAGGAGTGCAAAGGGATTGCTGCAAGGCATCCACAGTTGCCTGCAAGAACCTAAGTTTTGCATAAGAATCGGCTTCAAGGAGTACACAGATCTGAAATTCGACTAAGTGTCGAAGTAATCCTCTAAGGATTCAAAGGGTTCGAAGGAGAAACCTCACGAGAGATAGCGGGAGAAATCTTCAAGGGAAATGAAGTTCTGAATATTTCATGAGTCATCGACTAAGATCCGTTCAAGAGGGAGTGGGATCATTCCGAGTCATCGAATCTGGGAAAGGTTCACGAGCTTTAAGTCTTTGTGTGCCCACCAGAGCGAGGATTCACCGAAGTCCCGAAGAGTCTAGGGACCGTCCATCATCCAAGCGAACAGGTGGCACAAGATCTACAACTTCGGAAGTTCGTAGACAAGGAGAGAGAAAAATAGTCGAAGAGCTAAAGTAGGCACTGGCCGTTGGTTTCCATGGGGATACGTGTCAACAGATCTGAGACTTCGAAGAAAGTCGTTTCGAGGATTTTAGTCAAGGAGTTGAAATTCCTGAACCCCGAAGAGCTGAAGTAAATCGTATATGTTCGATTTAGAAGAACATGCGACATAGATTCGTGAACTTCGGGTGAAACCACTACGGGAGAAAGCGAGTGGTGAGGAGTTGAGACTCCCGAAGCCCGAAGAGCCGAAGTGAACCACAGTCGTCGATCTGTGAGGGACATGTGTCGATAGATCATTGTCTTCGGGTGAAATCACTTTGGGAGCAAGCGAAGATTGAGAGTTGAAACCCCCGAATCTCGAAGAGACGAAGTGAACCACAGTCATCGGTCTGTGAGGGACACGCGTCAAAGGATCATTGTCTTCGGGTGAAATCACTCCGGGAGAAAGCGAAGACTGAGAGTTGAAACTCCCGAAGCCCGAAGAGCATAAGTGAACCATAATCGTTGATCTGTGAGGGACATGCATCAACAGATCATCGATTTCAGGTGGAAGTACTTCGGAGGAAGCAAGAGTTGAGAGTTGAAACTCCCGAATCCCGAAGGGCGAAAAAAAATGTTATCGTCGGTTTGGAAGGAGGGCACGTGTCGATAGACCGTGGAGATTTGGGAGTGCATGCGAAAGGAGGAAAAGGGTCACTGACTAATAGTTGACCAAGCCAGAAAGAGGACAGATCTGAACCATCGATCAAGAGGCAACGCCCGAGATCACAAGATCGATGATCGTGCTTAATTACGGGGACAGAAGGTACTCGGGTTTTAAAAATGTTGGATCGGGCCCCAATCAAAACCATTGTATTGCCAGAGGGATACGTGGCAGTTGCTAGTGAATTGCGGGGAGAAAAGAGGTGTGATCTCAAACCACTCTAGGTCGCCCCGCAATTGCGTGATTACATGAGGACATAGCCCGAGGTCACATACGAGAGAGGAGCTAGTGCCTGAAACTTTAGAGTTGGGAAGCGTGAAGGTATAGGTTGCGGGTGCCATAGAACATGCACCAGAAGACTGAAAGGACCTGTGTTAAATCACAAGTGAGACCATTAAGGTTTCAAAGAGCCGATTTGGCTTGGAAATCGAAGAACCTTGACCGGGAGGTCACCCAGCCCCTTAGGAGACAAGGGGGGATTGCATCAGCTGACACCCTTCATTTGTTGTCTACATAATTGATATTGCCTTGTAAAAGTGAGGGTCGAGTTGCAAGAAACCCTCTCATGTCTAATTCTATCTTTAAATGGATCAAGTTGAGGGATTATTAGAGTTGTTGAACACTCTAATCTTCTCTTATGTGGATAATACAGTCACCATTAACAAAACCACCTTCCAGTCTGTTGTAAAGTGCTTGCAAGTTTTGCAAGCGAAAGCAACATTACTTCAAACTTAGACTCATCTTCTTCACGAAAAAATCTGCGACAACATTTTAAACTAGTCATTATTCAGAACCCTCTCTTCAAAGATGAAGAAGATGATGATGTCGATTCAAATGAATAGCCAGTGCAACAACCACTCAATGAGACAACTCCAGATTATAGTACAGATCAACTTCCTCTTTCCACACAGATCATCAAACCTTGGGAAGAAATCAGAATTAACAAGCACATAACCAGTTTTGGATATGAAAAGGTTGTAACCTTTCATAATCCAAATTACACCAAACCGATCCATTTTTAGAGTGTTGGATTACTTCAACAAAGTTCACATTCACCTGCTCGAGTGCAAGAGAATATTTTGATATGCCAGCATTCTCAGCGAGCTGGTCACATGGAAAATCAATGTTTCGATCTTCATCATTGTGAGCATTGTGGACAACACAATCATCCTTCAGCTAAGTGTTTCAAACGCAATACATATGCAAGATTAAAGAATCATTATGGGTGGATTCCTTCTTGGCAATGGTCATCAATAGTCAAGAATATATGTCAGTCATACCGACGAATCCAATCTCGAGTATTGACACATCTTGTAGTGGACACATTTTCATCTTCTCACCTTACACTTAACAGGGGGGGACAACAATAGCGATTGACAATTAGGTTTCCAGTTTTGAAGTCCCATCATTCGAGAAATAACAAGAGAACGTGACAAGTGAGCGTGATTGGTTTCTGATTCTCCTTAAATCACCACTTATTATAAAACTTAAAACTTCTTCTAGACACGGTTTGTGGTTTCCCTTAAACCTCCACTTGGTAGAAGACATTCAACTTTTTCCACAGGATATTTTATGGTCATCTTCAAACCAACATTCCAGAGCACTTCCAATTAGTAGAAGACATCAACTACCAGCTTCTAGCTAACTTAGGAAATTTTCTAGGAACCATTAATCCTAAAACAGGG
This sequence comes from Picea sitchensis, assembly GCA_010110895.2. Classification (NCBI taxonomy): domain Eukaryota; kingdom Viridiplantae; phylum Streptophyta; class Pinopsida; order Pinales; family Pinaceae; genus Picea; species Picea sitchensis. Next base: position 98,076 of record SNQJ01S0027079.1, on the reverse strand, counting down.
TTCCAGAGTTTGTGGTCATCCTTAAACCACCAGATTGGTTTGTGGTCTTCCTTAAACCACCATCATCATTCGGTTTGTGGTCATCCCAAAACCACCAGATTCAGAGATCACATTCAACCATCAGCAGCTAGACACTTCCATATTTCAGTTGCCCACTTACATATATCATCTCTCACCTTGGACTCACATACACCCCTTCGGATTAAGGTGGAGAATGTTGGAAACATAATCCTTGGGGTTACAAACTTCATGTAATGTGAAGAGTCAAGATAATGTAACTAACGTCAGGAGTCCAAGAGACCTTGGACGAGAATCCAAAGGTCATCTAGATGTGTATATATATGTATCATATACATTAATAAAATGTATATCACACTTATCCTATTTTGAGAGTCCAACAAGTTACATTATGATCCCCAAAAAATGTTGACATTTGCTCTATCTGCCTCACTCCTCTTTTATAGTTGAACTCTTGTCCAAAAACCACTTCTTGAAACTGCTTTTTGCCTTCTTGTTCTTGAAACCACTTCTTGTTTCTTGAAATGTTTTTACTTAGTAACAATTTTATTTACATAGTAAAATTAGTCACTCATTTTACCCATGTTGGGTTGATCGTGAGCTCCTTGGTTCTCCTTGTCTTGGAAAATGTATTTTGGTTAACTGACACATATGCTTCCATTTTTTTCCCTATGGGTACTTATAATCATTCAAAGTCCTTGCTACCTCATCTAGACTAGTATACTACTCATATGATGCTTGAGGTCAATTTCTTAAGATCATCTTCAGATTATCAAGCAGTTTGAAATCCTCTGCCAACATATGTATTACATCTTATCCCTTCAAAGTCCATTCAAGCTTGTCAAACTTGTCATCGATGTTCCTCTTTGCATCCAGTAGCTTCTAATAATTATTCTATGTATACAAATATCCATTTCCGTCACAAAAAGTTGGAAACCTGTGCTTTATAAGATCATTAAAAATCTTCTTACAAGAACCAATTTCTCCCACAAATTGGTGGGATTTACTCTCAACATTTTGTAATAGACTTTTCTTTGTGAGGACACTTTTAGCATCCATAACAATGCTTCTCCTATTAGTGACATTCAATTCTTTTAACTCATGCTTCATTCCACCATTCAAGAACTTTATTGTGTCAATGGTCATATCTACATTATTCTCTAGCTCATTAGCTATTTTCTTAATATGAACAAAAGTAACAACGACTAGTTCAAGTTCATCGTGTACTAGAGGAAAATAAGATGATTTCTTTAATATGGTAGTGGATATATTGTCCCAAACAATATGTTTGGCCCTTTCATAGTTGATCTTCCTATCACCTTTATTTTCATACGAACTAACATTTTTTATGTTTCCTCTTTGGCAACATTTATTTGTGCCAAGAGTACTTCCCTTCTGTTTACATGTTCTTCCAGCTTTGTTATCTTAGCATCCTTGTGTCTAAGATTATTAGTCAAAGTATCCAGTTCAATCCCTTTCACACTCAATTCTTCCATGACTTTGGACGAACCCTCATCTGGATCTAGTGAAGTAACATGAATTGTCCTTGACTTAAATGCCTACAATAATTGAGTCTCTTGAGCTTTCAAGGCTTCATCCTTAGCCTGTAGGTATTTTATAGTCTTATTACTTTCTACCAATTTTTGATATAGTTTTTCTTTCTCTTCAAACCTTGCTTGAAGCTCAAGGGTCTACACATGTTATATGTTTGGGACATTCAATTTCTTCTTAAGTACCTTTATTTCATTGTCTTTTAATTTTATTGAATCCCCTAAAACAACCAAATTTTTAGGATCTACACTCAAAGCAACAATCTTCTTTTCCAATTCAGTGTCTTCAAGTTTCTTGGCTTTGGTAGCCAACTTCTCTTTCTTGATCTGCTTGTCAATTTTCACCACCATGTTTTGCAGATTTTGTACATTGGCAGTAGATTGGAGAAATCCTTGATAAATCATATCACTGTTTTGCTTGTGTAAATCAACCATGTCCACTAGGTGGACATCACCAATCTTCACCTTCATTTGTGTAGCTTTGAAGTCAGCAGGGGAATGAGTTGTAGGACCTTTTATCTCAAGTATGGCCAAGTTGAATGTCCCTTCTTGATAATATAAAACATAAAGTACTTTGGTTTGAGCCATATTTTCTCTCCACGTTTGTGGGTATATCTCCTTCTTAATATCCTGATTTTTCCTATTGATATCCATGTATTGAGAAAATAGGGAAGGTGAATTGTCAAGTGGCAGTGCAGTAGTGTATGTATGTGATGGTCTTATTGATGTCAATAATGCAAAAGTGAGATATTCCATTGTAATAATAGGCTCCCTTGATGTTGAACCAACTTCCCCTGACACTTGACCTAGTGTACTATGTCCTTCACTAGTAATTGTCACTACAACCCCATGTGCTTCTGATTCATCATTATTTCTAGCCTTCTTACTCAATTGTTCTCCCCGTGGGTCATCCACCTCCATTTCAAATAATACCTCTAAGAAATCTCTTTTGGTTATCAGTGGTTCCTACCTCTGGGGGGTTAAGATTGCCTTTGCTAAGTCTTTTTGTGGTGTGGGTGCTTTATATCACCTTTATCTTGGGCATGCTTTTCCAGGATTTCCTTAGTTTCCTCCCATGAAACAAGATTAGAAATCCTTTATAGCAATGGATTGGGTTGATGCTTGTAGTTGGTCCTTCTTGCTGAGACCACATTGAATGGGTCATAAACCCATTTCCCCCCTTTATCCAAGTGCAAATATTGAAGCATCTCTTCTACAAATTCCAATGTAGTCCTGAATTTCACCAAGAAGGGGCCTACCTCTTGAGGCAGCTTAAAAGTTATGGTTTTCCTATATTGGGAAAAATGTAGGTGATCAAAATGAAGTCTTTGCCTTATATATTCCATTGCAAATATCTTGGGAATCAAGAAGGTTGGTAGCTTATAGGGTTCATCTTCAGAACCGTATATGATTATGATTGTGTGATCTTCAGATAGAAATGAACTTCCCACTCCGGTCTCCTTGCTCAACTATAAAATCTTCTTGAATTCTGGAAACATTCTTGGAGGTGCAGTGTTATGTAACAAGGCATAAAATGAGCTCATAAACTTATTTACAAAGTTGATAAAACCCTTGTTGTGATATCGCATCCTTACTTCGACAGTCCAGTCAATTACTGATTTATGTGCCCCTGAGTCACTCACCGATTGTATTCTCAAGCTCTCAAAATGTGACACATTACTTCATACGATCATAGATACCAAACAAAACTGATACGTGAATGTATTAGCACTATGGAAATTAGACAATTGAAAATGCATTATTTCTGCCAGGAACTGAGGGTAATATTATATGGCATACATTATAGCATCTGGAGGAAGCAAAACAATCGTCGGTCCAAAAATGGTCTCATCTATTGTTTTGTCATGTTCATGACCCAAGATTTGGCATATCATGGCAATGGCATGTCTGGTTATCTGAAGAAAAATTTATGACTTTAGGGTGGTAATCCAACTGGAAGTGGAGCATTGTGAGTTAGGAGGCTTCTCAACATATTCTCTTTTTAAGGTTGTAATAATGCTTGATACTTCGATGCCAAAGCATCATCATCTAAAGTTTTAGAGGTGGAAAGGTTTGAAAATTGAAGCATCTGAGCAATGGATTCTTTGTTTGTATGGCAGATTACTCTAGAGTGGTATGTGGAAACTATCAATATCTTCTCAAGTTGATAATTTATGGTGCAATGGTTAACCGGTTCAGGGAAATGGTAGGTTTGAGACACGATTGCTCAGGCTAGATTCGATTCCCACAAATGAAAATAGTCGTGATTGATGTAAACATTGACCTAGGCCCTTTGAATTAATTGGTAAAGGTCTAGGAATGACAAAGTCGAGTCACAAATGTCCCCTTTTCTGTCAACCAAGTGATCATCAGTGACATTCAACTTCTTGGGTGCCTGACTTCGATTGGGATTTGGATGGGTCGACATAATAACGAATTGCATGAGAAAAAAATGCTTAAAATAGAAAAAGGAGGGTCAATATGCAGAGAAATACCTTTTTACTATATAGCTAAGGGTGTGCAAAGGGGGGTCAAATAAGATTCTTCGTGAGCAGTTGCTTTAACCAGTTAAAAATGTTATAACAATGACGCATAAGTTCCCTCTTTTGGCCCATCGGGTGCTTTTATCCACGTTTTTACACAATTTAATGATGGTGATCTACGTGGCATAGAGACCAAGCCACTTCTCCCAGTCTCTTCACAATATATTACAAATGTCATTTTTTAATTTGGATCCCATTTCCACTTGTCATATATTGGTGCACCCCCATGGATGTACATTTGTCATACGGGCACTAATGGGACAAGAGAAAGACGTGACACATATGTGTCATGTGTTAATGTGGGCTACTCGTGTCGAGCAGGGAGATAGTTGTTCCCCACTCCCTGAAAAAGGTATCGCATTAGGACTAAGGTGATTTCCCAATATTTTTTCACGACGTGGTCCTAATTAAAAAGCGGAATGCATCCACGACGGTTTGTTGCTTCACATCATCCAAGGGATGATAACCTTCGCACTAGTTCACGATGAGAAATGAATTATCAACCGTTGATCTAATATTTTATTTATCATACTACAACTTATGCCATGTGCTCTC
>SNQJ01S0027079.1:70636-92365 GCA_010110895.2 Picea sitchensis | reverse complement strand
CATTTGGTACCTCCCCTCTGGCCAGCCCCATCAAAAAACACCATGGAATGGATTTATTGATTTGGGGAGGGAGCATATTGGATACTTTTGGAACTTTAGATCGTACTTGGAAAAAAGGTAGTAAAAAGAGAGCTTGAGAAGCCACTTGAAAACTTGGGACCAACTTCCCTTCAAATATACTTTTGTTACTGGCAATCCATATTGTCCACAAATCCAAGAAAGGAATAACTCTTAGTTGTTTTCGATCTTTTGTAATACCCTGGTTTTTAGTCCCTAGATTAATAATGTATTTTGTTTATTTGATGAAAGGTCAAAGTGCGCGAAAATTTAAAAGAGGTCAGAGTGCCTAGGAAATGTAATACTTTTATCATTATTCATAGTAAAATACATTATTGGATGCGAGACAGACAAGGACACGACTTATAGGGGGCTATGATTCCATGAGAGAGGGGGGAAGTTGAGGGGCTAAGGCTTTACTTTTTATTATTATTATTTTTAATTTACCCACCTTGGGAATTTGGAGAGAAAGAGTGGGTTACACATTATGCTTTTGATATTTAAACCATGTTCTTGATTGTCTTGGGGGTTAGCCATTCAATCTTACTCAAAAAAATCGGTTTTGCAGTGTTTCCTCTCTAATTCAATCTTCTGCTCATTCTTATTTATGCACAGGGAAAGGAAAACAAATTTTTGAAGGAAAGAAACCATGGTTGGTTGGTTGTAATTAATTATTGATTATTCCATGAGGGAATTGATGCCTGCGAGCATGAGAATAATGGAAGCTAAGAGAGAACTGTCCACAGCTGAGAATCCTGGGAGTTTCCATCATCGAGATTTTTTGACCAGAAGCATTGGAACCCTGGAAAGAGGTGGACAGCGTGAGGGAATGCATGGCATTGAAGGGGGTTCATTCTCTTTGGGTGGTGCAGGCTGAAGGGGAAGAGAGTTGGTAACTATATTTGTTGTGTGTTTGAGAAACCTATGAGAGNGAAGCATTGGAACCCTGGAAAGAGGTGGACAGCGTGAGGGAATGCATGGCATTGAAGGGGGTTCATTCTCTTTGGGTGGTGCAGGCTGAAGGGGAAGAGAGTTGGTAACTATATTTGTTGTGTGTTTGAGAAACCTATGAGAGATTGATTGTTGACTCGTTTGGGAAGCTGAGTTTCAGACTGAGACCCATCCTTATGGATTCGTAGCCCTAGCTCGGGGGTGACCTGCTTTGAGACTTGAAACAACGGTGTCTAAGGTTAGGAGGAACGTCCTTGGTCTACAGCCAGTTGGTGATTGGTTTTGGTAAAGATAAGTGTTATCTATCATGGTTATCTCTACTTGTATATATTTTCATTGTGTATTAATTATTAACTCTAAGTTATGTATTTAAAATGTGCCTGCTTGTTGGTTATTATTGTGCATGGCATATGGTTCATTTATTTTATGGTGTATCATGAATCTTGATCATTGCATGTGCTTCTTTCATGCATCTTTATTAAATTAATTGGTATCGAAATTTCAAATCAGTCCAAGGGGGGGAGTTTAGAGGTACTTGAGCAATGGGTACAACTCGGATCAAAGCATAGACCATTTTTTATTTTTATTTTTATTTTTTTGGGGGGGGGTTGCTTATCTGGGTGCGTTATAGAGTGGTATCATAGTTGTAGGTTTACAACACTAGGTATTTGAAGGGGCATGTTACATGCCAAGACAAAAGTTTTGGAAGTGAAATCAATTAATGGTTATAGAACGGTGTCGAAGGAGGGGAGATTTTGTTGTTTAAAACATAGTCTTTTAACCCTGTAAATCATATCCAAGTTATCTCGTCACTTGCTTGATTTGGAATCAGATCGATAGTTATCCCAAGCAAGGAAACTAACGCTCGACCATCATCGATTGAGCTTTTACGTTGGTTTCCCACCATCGATCTGTGATGGGATTTATTTCTCTATCTCGAATGCATGGGGAAAATGTTTGACAGAATGTTTTATTAACTAAAGGGAATGTTACATTACTTTTGTGTGATGAAGAGAGCTATATAACCCTGCACAAGGCATCAAATTTTATGTCGTGGGCTCCACCATACTGCATATTTGGAGATCGCAGTGTGTTAGCACTGAAAGTCACACTTTAACTGCTAAAGTGTAAGCTCAACACCCATCAGAATGTAAAAGATAATTTTGGTTTTGAATAGGTGGATCAACAAGATGGATAAAGAAAGGGAGAGGGCAACAAACTGTAGATCAGTAGGCTACACCAATGGGCAATGGAGTCATAAACATTCTACTCATCAAAGGCACCAAAGATGCTCAACAGAAAACAAGATTATATGTTGATAGATGGAAGAATGAAGAAGGAAAACATAAGATAGAATGTTCACTAAACAGAGATCCTCTTAGTTTAATAAATCAACAAATACTTAAATAAAACAATGATTGATGGGTAAAAATAAAACAAATCCTATGTTGCTTAGGGATCCATAAATCATTGGCAGCCTTTGATCCTCAAATATGCAATATATTCAAATAAGAAGATATATAAACAAAATAATTACAATCTGAAATCGCAGCTCTCATGAGTCTCCAATAGCAGTAATGCTTACAATCATAAAATGCCCACAGGCTTACAAATGAACACACACAGGGAAATTGTCTGCTCCTACTCTCTCTAGCCTCTCTTGGCTCATGAATCTAACCCTTCTCCAAGAGATCTCTCCTTCATTAAATATAAAATAGCATCCAAATATTATTTTGAGTTTGAATCCAATCTCCTCCATTGGATTCTAAGCCTTGGAGATAGGTGGCAACAATCAAAGAGACAAAAATCCAACAAACTGCTAATTTCCAAGAATTTGTTGGAAGTCATTAATAAATTGTTTCCACCTCACTGCATGAGGTATTTAATGGAGATAAAAAATAGGTGCAGGTGTCCCTTGACATCTAACCGATCCTTGAGAAGCCATTTGAACCCTCCTTGATAGGTGGAAACCTCCCAACAAGGCAAATATCCAATCAGCTATGCAAAACAGAGAATTGGCAGCGCATTCCATAGCGCACTGGTGTTTAAATTGTTTCTCTCAAATGCCAAACTGGGTCAGGCTGAAATTTGGACAGCAAGTCAACAAGGATATCATCTTCCTCCACAAAAACTTTCAGAGTAAACCACTTCATCATTTGGGTTTTATGATCAAATCTCTAACAGTAGCTGCTACAGGAAATCCCATAGTGCCACTCCTAAAACGGCTCTACAGATTTCGTAGCGCCACTTATGTGTCTAATATCTCTCTAACCATAACACATTTTGCAACACTAAGAGAGGTTTTTGTTATTTGGTATGTGATGAACAAAATCCTCCTCCAGTTTTCAAAAATACCTTCCCATTTGTTCATAATCCAATTTTTAAGTTAGTCACTCAAAACTTGCAGAAGCGTCGTGCCGTGGGTCACACCGTGGGTCGCACTGCTCCCAAAATGCAACAAAACCCTCATTTTTTTTCACAAATTTTGCTCTTTTTGAGTTTGCAGGATGGTGTTGATCGTCTACTTTGGATAGGTGATTTCGTAGCGTCTTTTGGTAGCACAACTACATAACAGTTTGTGTAGATGATTTTGTAGCGCCAGGCGCTACGAAATCTCTGTGTTTTTCAGTGTTAAGCAATGAATCCTCAAAAACAAAAAAAGTCTTAGTAGATGGACTATGAGTCTGTAAATGCCTCCAGTATGTGAAAATATAATATTTCCCTGAACACTTAAAAAATATAAGGATGAATGACCCATAACAACTACATGTGACCCTTTACAACTTCATGTGATAACACAATGTTTGTAAACTGTTAAAGTTTCGGGGGACTGGTGGCCCAGTGCTCCAGTGGTCTGATATTGGCATATCAAATATCAGAAGAGTGGAACATCATCGCACAATTGAAGCCTGATGGGCCAGTGGTTGATGCCACATCATTCGCCATGTCAAAGCTATGACAGCAACCACGTCATCCAACACATGTAGTAGGGGTCCACGTAGAGATTAAGTAATATACCACGTCATATCAATATACGGGATATCAAAAATATCTTAAGTATTGTCAAGTGTGGGGAGTCGATGCATGTTATATCGATGGTTCAGTACCCCAGATACCATATATCGGAAACATATGAGTAGTGTCAAGTGCGAAGATCCTTTTACCCGATATCTTGGTGGGTCGGTGCCCCGATGGGCTGATACTCAGATACTAAATATCAGAAAATATTAAGTGGGGTCAAATACGAGGACTCTGATCCTTGATACCTCGGTGGGTTGATACCATGTCATCTACCACATGAACGCCAAATCGATGTCATGTCAGCATATTGCCACAACATAAAAATCAATGAAGAATTCGATAAGCCATCCATCTGGCCCAGGGTTTGTCTCCTTCTCGAAAGAAGACATAACCATTACTAGTTCCTCAGATGTGATCTACTTGAAGAGGTGGGCATTATCTTCTCTTCCACCATTCAAGGGAAAAAATAAATCGCTTTCAGAATATCCCCCGTGTTCGAATGATCTGATTCCCCGAGGAGGTTAGAGAAATAATCAACTCATAGGGCAGCCAAATCTTAAAAACCAGTAACCTTATTGTTTGATGTGTCCTTCAAGTACCAGATTGTGTTTTTATTCTTCCCATGATTTCCATATTGGTGAAAGAATTTTGTATTTTGATAACCTAAGGATAACCATAATGCTCAACTTTTGATTCACCAGTCCTTTTCTTGATCCAGTAGTAGTTTTGAACTCGGAAACTCCAAGCCTTTAATGGACGAATTGGATTCATCTAAGAATGAGCCATTCGAGTAAGATTCATACCATCCTTTCAACTCTTGCTCAATTTAAATCAAATCTCTGTCTCTAGAGATCAACAGATCTCGAGCCCAAGGAATGACCCGATCCTTTACTAATTTTAACGAATTTACAAACCATTGGCTTGCAGACTCCATCCTTCCTAGATCACATCCCTTTAAATAGTCAACCACCAGTTTCCCAAAGTCCTCTTTTACATCCCAAGTAGGATTATACTTAAAGGGTGCTTTAGGCCTAGCTATACCAAGACTAACTTCAAGATGAATCAGGAAGTGATCAGATATTTGAGATGTCTCTATCCATGATCGGTAAGTGCATAAAGAATCAAGGACCATATGATGAATCAAAAAATGATAAAGGTAGTTGGCTACACCTACATCACCTGAGCGATTTTTCACCCAAGTGGGATTTACCTTCAGAGGCTCCACGTCCACCAAACCTAGGGAATCAAATGTATTTGGAAATAAATCTGCTCTTTCCACCAACCCCGACAATTCTCCTCTGTGCATAGTGAGCTTGAGGTCCCCACTTGTAATAAGCATTTCATGCTTGAGCTAATCCATTGCCAAGATGGAGTTCCTAAATTCCTCCCTGTTATTATAGGGTCCATATACATTTAGAAGTTGAAACGATTTTCCCAGTTCCTAGATATGTACAATTTTGCACATCCCTAAAACAACAACAAAAGAGTTAATTAGTACCAGAGAGGGTGACCATCCAATAACCAACCTTCCTGAAAAACCAAAGGCATCCAAGGATACAAAATTCCAGTTCATAAAAAGTTGTTTTGTGATCTTTTCAGCTGAGACTCGGGGCATCATAGTGTCTTGATTGAATATTACATCAGGTTGTTTTGAAAGAACTAATCGTTTGAGGGCCAATTGTTTGGCTCGCCCCCCTAAGACTCTCACATTCAAAGAAAGGATTTCCATTGATCAACCCCATGATTGGTGTTTGCTTCTCTAGTAACCCCCAGGAGAAGACTTTGCTTTCCTTGATTGACTTTACAGGTTGCTTTGGCTTGGGCAAGCTTGATGGAAGATTTTCAACCTGCTTTGGAACCCCCTACCTCTTTAATGGCATCCAAACCAAGAGCTCCTGACTGAAATGTCCCTTGGGATTGAGAGGGTGCACAAGGTCGGAGCTAGTAATTCCCTCCTTCTCATTTATTTCATCATACAACCACCTCTCCTAAACAACTGACAGATTCCATTAGTGCCTGGACACAATTGTCTGAATCATTAGAGAAATCAACAACATGTAGTCCATGCGGGAAGATAACCTTACCAAAAGAGTGCTCATCAGAGGTAGTAATCTTGTGAGTTGTTTCATCTCCAACTTTAGAAGGGGAGGTTTTGGGTAGAAGATCCTTCCCAACCTCAATAGTGAGAGAATGGCATTGTCAGGCATCTAGAGAAGCCACACTCTTCTTCCAAATCTCATCCAATTTTTCATGTTGGGATGACGAAAGATATATAAATTCAAGAATGCTTGTGGCTAAAGGCTCCCTTTCTTCCAATGGAATAACAATCGAACCAACATGTAATTCCTTCGAAGCCAACAAGTGATTCCTTAGAATAAGAGGGATTGAGTCATCACCTTTCCCAAGGTGTTTTGCATTCCCCGAAACATAAGGAGTTGAGTTCTCGTGGGGAAGGGGCTTCTTATGCGGGCTTGGGAGCCTCTAGGATATTTGACTCTCCAAATCTTTCTGACAAAGGGCTTGTTACAATCCCAAATAGTGTGTCCATATAGATGACATTAAACACATCAAAATGGAAAATTCTCGTAATCTAACAATTGAATAAGCTTTGATGAACCAACCTCTATATCCATAGTCTCATACAAGCCAAGACTAACATAAATGTCTACTAGTATTCTTGCTACAGAATGTGCGTATGAATTTTTGTAGGAATCGTCTTCTAAAATGAACTTACCCGGTGAGTTTTTGATATTCTTCAACAAAGCATCGTTCCAAAGCTCCATTGGTAGTCAAGGTATCTTCACCCATATCAACATCAATTTTGCAAATCATTCATGGGCATCAAACTATGGATGCCATGCTTTCAGTGATAGTAAATCCCGATCACAGAACCGATGACCCCTTAGAATCTTCGATGCATCTTCTTTCATGCGAAAAATGAATCCAAACCATCTTTTCTGCAGAAGATGGAAGATGGGATAATAATCCAAAGTAGGACTCCAATGTTTTTGGATACAATACTTAAGACCCTCAACTCCCATCTTCCTTCCCAAAAAATTTCCCACTAGGGCTTTCCCCAATAGAGAGGCAATCTATACAACCTTAATATCTTTTCCTATGACTAGAGTAACCCTGTTACCATGTGATTTGATTACCTTTCTTCATTTCTTTTGAGCTCCCTCTTCTGTCTTCAAACACCTTTCTCCACTAAGCTACGCCTCCTTTAGGTTTGATCCCAAAAATGCTAGATTTCCAAAAGGAGCCTCCCAGGGTGGAATCAAACTTGATCCTTTTTCTACAACAATCCCTACATTCTCGTATTTTTTCTTTTCAGACCTGTTGAGAAAAACTAGCATCACAGGATCCAGGCAAAAGAGACATTATCAAAGCTTCTTTATTAAGAGCACAAGCCCCTTCCAAACTAGAGTAAAGGTTTACACCACTATCCAATGAGGGTTTTGTTGCATCTGAGTAAGGAAGAAGTATTAATGGTGAGGTGACATCTCCCTCGATAATATGATCTAGCACCTGAATAGTGAATCTATCCAAAAGTTTCGCATCACATTACATGTGACATTCAGGGAGGTCCCCCCACTCGAATATCTCCATCTCTAATAGCAAATCCTCGTCATAATCCACCAATGGTTCATAATTTTCTATATGGATCTATATTGATGGTTGTCTATCTACTTCCAATAAGAAACCCTTTCAATAAATATTACCCTAGGGAAAACACCTTTGGTTCTATAGAAGCCCCAAACCCTTGTGGATCCACAGAAACCCTAGACACATACCATAGAGCTATTTTCATCAAACTCAACCTTCTCCAAATCGAAATCCACACACACACACACACACAAATTTATTCGAGAAAAAAAAAAACTTTATATTCCAAAAAAAAGAATATACATATTTCCATCCTTATAAGGATTGTTCAATATTTTCATAATGTTCTGAACAAAAATTATTGTTCTTTTTTTTCATGTCTTTCCTTACCTGTAAAAAACAAAACCTTTGACTCCTAAATATTCAAAACATTTATACTTTATATGCCTAAAAAAGGAATCATTTTCACAATACCCACAATCCATGCTTTACACATTACAATTTTTACATAAATCAAAAGACCGAGGACCAAAAAACTAGAGAAGAAAAGACATCTCCTCACACATCTTCCCATCAAAATATTCTTGGAAGCTAAAGGTGCCTTCATCCAGAAACAATGCTTCTTTGGAGAGCACATTTGCCTTAGAGTTGAACTCCCTGTCGATATGAAAACAATAATACCACTCAAGATCTGCCAAGAAAGAACGAATTTAACATGGAAACGGCTAGAGATGCACCACGTGAACATGCACTTTGTCATTGATCCAATCAATTGCTACTTTTGAGTCACCCATAACTTGAATTTTTCTCAAATTCAACATTTTCACGAGGAAGAGCGGTTCCCACAAAGCATAAGATTTTTCTTTCATGTTAGATCCCCAACCAGGAGTGTATCTCACCTAAAAAGAGTGATCTCTAAAGATATGCAATAACCCCCCCACTCCACATCCAGGGGAATGCCCCTAACTAGCTCCATTGAAAAATCCTCAGGGGGTTCCTTCAAGTAAAGTAGGCATGAGTGGCTTGTGGTGTTTATGCTTATTTGGCTCACATCTAAACTCATCTATGAGCTTTATAACCAAGCTAGCAACAACCTCAGGAGGAGTAAATTTATCTTGAAAACTGAATTAGTTTCAAGCCCACTATATGAAGTAAGCAAAAAAACATGGCAGGGAGATAAAATATTTAACAACGTGATCGTCTTGCCAGAAAGAAAGCCACTCTTCCAAACTACCATTAAGGGTGTGAGAACTAGCATTAAAATGAGAAGTGACTATTGACTAAACTTGTTGGGAAAAGAGACATGTAAGAAACAAATGGAGAGACAATTCAGCATCCAACCTGCACAATGAACATTTGTTGGGGCCCACCCAACCTCTTCTTAGATTTTTATCCCATGTTAATAATTTGTCCTTGAGAGCCAGCCACACGAGAATCTTCATTTTTAATGGCACATGCATTTTCCAAACTGGAGACCAGCACCACTTCCTCTCACCTAAGAATGTTTCTTCCATGAAGGATAAGTATCTAAGATTCATTGTGTACTTCCCTGAACTTGTATCATTCAACCAACATAAAGAATCGTCCACGTAATCTTGCAAGATGATAAAATTTGATCTCAAATTTTCTACATAGTCGTTCCATTCTTCATCTTTGCCACCTACTAAACCCAAACCTAATGCATATATCCATTCACTATGCCCATAAATATCCTGCCCTTGGATTCTCATGTCCCATAGCAAGAAAATTCCAATATTATGGAGTCAGTCTCGAGCTCAATAGATAACTTATGCACACTTTCTGACAGCTCCCACGAGTCCTTGCCAATTCTTAGACTTATACTTTTGTCATTTCCTATGTGCCATATTGTCCATTCCCCGATTAAGGGGAAGCCATTAACTAAATCTTTCCACACAATTGAGGAGTTTGTCATCGATTTCCAAGGAAATTGGAACCATTCTACTATCAACCTACCTATTGAATATTTAGAGACCATAACTCTTCCCCATAGAAAATTGTTGTGAGAGAACCTCCATAAACTCTTGGCTGCTAAATCCCTGCAAAACCAAAAAAAAATCTTGATCCCCCATCCACCCAACTCTTTTAGCATTGTTAAACACGTCCATTTCAAAAGAGGAATGCCATCAACTTGCTTTCTTCCAGACCATGGTAACTAAAAACAAAATTTTCTAATTTTTAATAGAATTCCTTTCAAGATTTTAGAAATGGAAGCCTAGTAGACTAGGATACTACTAAGCATTGATTGTATGAGAACGAGACGACCACCTCAAGATAACTAATGGTTCACCCATAGATAAATTCTCGCTTGAGTATTTTTAAATAGCCACAACTAGTCTCCAATGGAATATGCATTTGCTTTCAAAATGAAACCCAAATATTTAAGCCCTTCTTCGATGCTTTTGCGATAATAAGGAAGAATAATATTAAATTGGGCTTGGAGATCCTCCTTGTTACACATCAAAATGTCACAGTTAAGTGTTGCACCCTAAGTGTCGCAAGTGTCGCAAAGTGACGTATGCACATTGTTAAGTGTCACATGCATTGCCTCAAGTGTCGTATGCACCTGACCAAGTCTCGCATTCACTTTTCTAAGTATCGCAACCCGTTGACACCATGACATACATTTGTCACAAACCCTAAGTCAATTTGGAAGAAAAAACCAACCATTTGGGGTCCGGAACCACACCTTTTTCTTGGAAATTTTGACCATTTTTGGGCATTTTATAAGGGTGGTGCTCCCTTACTCATGATGAGGGAGCACTAGTGCTCCCCCTGCTTTGCTTTAGGGGTGCTAGTGGCACTTTGTCTCTCACTGAAAGGGGGCGCTAGTGTGGTTAGAGGAAAATAGGGCGCATCCCGACTATTCTTAAGGGACAAATCTTAAAGGAGGAGGTTCTTTTCGGTCGAATCCTATCCTATCGCATTATCTTAGGATCAAATCCCAACTCATGGAACCATATCCTCAATGATTTTCCTTATTGGACCATAGTGGTTGAGCCTCCCAATCCTATAAATTGAAGGCATTTCCATGGTGAAGGGGGCAGGAAATTATTGAAGCATCATCAGTCTGATAATAAGAGATTCGTGAAAGGGTCTGGACGAGGAGAACTTGGAGAAGGTGCTACGGCGTCAGACATGGATTGTAAGTGCTTGTAAATTGTTTTCAAAATTAATATTAACTTGGCCTATTCCCTTCAAGTTCATGTGTTCTACATTTGCTTATCTATTGTCATTTCAATCTTCATAGATAAATCTACTTTATATAATCATATAGAGTAGGAGGAAGAGTTCCTTTCCTGGTCTTTGTAGGACTTCATTTGTGTTAAGGAGCTTGGAGATCAAGGCCAAGGATTGGAGCAGCGAGAACGAACATCGAAATAAGGTACACCACAATCTTCTTCTCTCTTGTTTGATTGGTTGATTTATATTTAAAGGGAAAGTAGCAACCATTTGTTTACGTATGTCTTTGGACCAAAGAAGGGGTCTTGGTCCAAAGGGGAGCTTAGCCTTCCACAGGGTGATATTTCTTATAATAAAAAAATGGGGACTCCACTAGGGACGGACTTTGACTAGTTTTTTCCTTTGGTTCGTCTTGAATCCTTGCTTGTGATTAGATCTAGATTGTTTGATGCTTTATTCTGAGGTATTTCCCCTTCCCTCTTCTTATTTGAAGTGTTGACAGAGTCATTGATCGAGTCTCTGTTGAGTTTGCGTTTATGGAAGCCATTTTCAAGCTTTTTTAGGACCAACACTCCCTTACAGTTCATACCAAGGCGCCACTGGCCTGATTGGCACCCCCCCTAAGCCTCCTAGGGAGCGCCATAGTGCTATGTTCCTTTGGTAACAGGGGCACCAGTCTCACCTTTTGAGTGGATTTATGAGTTTTTTCTTGGTTCTTCATAGTCTGGTGTTAAGAGGCTTTTAGCCCAGAGTCTCATGATTTGTCTATGACTTTGTTTGCTTGAGAAATTGACATTTGTTACGCATTTCATTTCCTTCTTTGTGTTTTCACACTTCTCCTAGTTGTGAAATTGTATGCCCCCCGTGGGTTAACTAAATCCCTTCGTTCATCCTACCTTTCAATTGTCTGATCTTCGTCTCACAAAGTTTTTAGATTGCTTTACTATTTAGGAGTTTTCATCAACTAGAGTTTGCAAAGGTTGTTTGGTATTGACAACTTTTTGTCTTCGTTGAAACATCTCGCTTTCTAACTGATTAGGACTCTCTTGTTTACTGCAACCCAGCCTTGAATATTGTTTCTTGTTGCTCATTTTTTAGGATTTTCATGAGTGTTTGTCTTCTCTCTCTTTTATGTTTGTGAGTCCTTTATTAAACAAGTTATCTCATACTTGATTTCTTTCAGTTCTCATCATTTATTGAATGCACTATGTTTGATTTATTTTTTGCCTCAGATTTCTTAAAAGTTAAGAAGCGGAAAATTTTGCATATCTCATTGCATATATAATAGAACAAAGAAATTTTTGCATTCTTCAGGAAATTAGTTTTGATACATGTTTTGGAAAAAGAGCTAGTTTTGCATATGCATTTTGGTTTTCAGAAACATTTTCCTAGTCGTTTGGCATCATCTTGCTTTTAGAAATTGAAAGTTGCATAAAATTTGAGTACTTGCTTGTGTTAAGAAGAATATAACTCTTCTCCTTCCCATACATAGAATTCATTGAAAAGAACAAATTGCATCTCATTCTTTTTCATTCTATTGGAGTCGAGTCTCACACATCATCAGTTTCATCTTCGTGAACCTTCTGAGTAAAAATCCATTAAAATCAACCACGCGCTAATAAAATCCACTAGACATTTTTGGTTTTTAGCACACTAACAGTAGCACATGATTAAGGTCTTTGGACTAGGAAAAGTGAGTAAATCGTCCAAGACTACTAAACAGACTGTAGAACACTAAAGAGTGTGCAAATCCAATTTTCATATAAGCATAGTTGTAAACCCCCTCTAACACAAGGGATAAACACGAGGTTTTGTGCGGAAGAGAAACAAAGATTACCCCTTCAAAGCTTGACCAATCGTAGTTGAAAGAGCATATACTAGGGGTTTTCTTGAAGTGTCATTAGCTTCATTTTGTCTCCGCGCTTCGTGAATATCGAATCTGTTCGAGGTCATAGGGTGTTTTACCGATCCACTTGCCTTCAGTCCTCTAGAAAAATTTTGCACTTTGATATCCTACCCATACTTTCGGTCTCAACTATCAATTGTACTCGCTCGAAGGCTGACTGGGAGTTGGTAACCTTAGTGGCCTTTCCTAGGTATCTACAGAGGTGATTGAGGGGGGATTCCCATGGTACCTGGGATAGACGTCATATCACACTTTCAGTACCCTCGGAGGGTGATCTTTCAAAAGAAAAGGTTACTTGCACCAAGAAGGGTTGTTACGTGGAGGTCAGGGTAATTGCTTCTCATTTCGTTGTTGGCATCTTGACATCCCGTCTTTGAAAGATCCTTGAACCCAATGTTGCTTGGTTGATTGCTTTTAGTTTTCTTAGGGGTGTGTTTCTTTGATTTTCATAGTCATCCTTAGTATCAAAAATATCATAATATACAAGGTATGGATTCTGAAGTTCAGGAACCTCAACCCAATTTTTCTTACGAGGGAATGATCGAAGATCAAACTTCTAAAACTGAGACTGTGGCTCCTGGAAGTAGCCAACACATGGAAGAACTGATCACGACCTTCATAGAAAGACTTGCATCTTACACAAATCCTCTTTTTATTGATCCACTCGGCCTACCACTCATTGATCCACCATCCACGAGATATATTGATTCCTATTCTTCTTACAATTTATCGTCTGGTTCAACCACTACCCAATTTTTTGGCATGAACCCACCGATTTTTTGTTTTTCTGAAGGACTTGGGAATTTATCTTTATCCACAACTCGTGTTGTTGATATTGTTGGTGCTTTTTCTTTACTGGGAACATTAGTGACTCGGGTAACCCTGAATCCACCACTTGTGAATACATCTCCCTTCGTACATGGGTCATGTAATATTCCTTCTTCACAATTTCCACACATGCACATACCAAGTGCTTTACTGTGTCGTCCCATTGGTCAAATCGTTGGCAGTCAATTCGTTCACACAACCACAGTTACACAATCTACTCAGCATCCATCTCAAACTTTACAGATGAGTACACCCTACATTAGAGGTCATTCTTCAATGGGAGGCCAACCTTTAAATGGGGGATTTTTTTTTACTGGGGAGCAACCTATATGGTTGCAACATCAACAAGCCCAGGGACAAGTCGCTCCTGCAAGTTCTTCTATCCCTACTACCACTGGCCTGTATCCTGGATAAGCATTTCCAAGAGTTGTTAATCCTTTGTGGGGTCAACCTAATCCGACAGGCATTCCTCAAGATGGAACTTTGCCTTATCGATATGTAAACCCCATGATTCCAACGCAATAGTCCCTTCAAATGCAATATATGGTAGGTCCATTGGGACAACCACAATATATGGGGGGGACATCAGGTCAATCTCAATATGTAGGAGGTCCATATGTTCAATCACAATACATCGGAGGACAACTAGGACATTCACCATACATGGGTGGACAATCAGGACAACCACCTTACATAGGTGGACAACCCGATAAACCACCATACATGGGAGGACCATATAGTTTTTCCATCTTTATGCAACCTGGATATGGTCCTATTGGTGTTCCCATGCCACATGATTACCACCAATATCCACACGATAACCAACAACTTCCATTTTTGGCTACATTAGGTCTTCCAGATCTGTCGCGTTTGACAAACGTTCCCATTCTACATGCCCCATTTTGGCCCGATATCCTTGCCAAATTATTGTCTGACATCCCGAAATTCGACGGAAAACCTAGGGAAGATCCTAACAATCATGTTATGACTTTCCATTTATGGTGTTATTCCAACACTTTGATGGATGATTCCATTCATTTGAGGCTTTTTGAGAGAACACTTACAATTGTCCAGCCAAATGGTATATTGAGCTACCGCGTAACTCCTTTTTTGACTTTAATTCTCTTTTCATGGCTTTCCTGACACATTTCCAGTTGCCTATACGGTATGAGACCGGTACAAAGTTTTTGACCTCACTCCAACAATCCTCATCCACCCACATATATGATCGTATTCATGAGTGGAGACAACGAAGACAGTTGATTAAAGCTCCAATTCTAGACCAACTCCTCGCGGATTGGTTTACAAAGTCGCTCTTGCCACCCATTTCCAAAGATATTGCTATGGGAATTCTTGTTACTAAGGAGTAGGCTATCAATCGTGCTCAATATTTGGACTTGGTATATTCCCAGTCTGACACACTTTATGATCCGATCCCTCATGCTCTTCGCCCATTGAATGATCCAACATGACCTGGTCCGGAACCAGGTTTCGTTTCAGACACCGAAACTACTCTCGCTCCTACTCAAACCTCCGAGGTGAATGCGGTTCAATCCACATGATCTCAGTAACCAAGAGGTAAGAAGAAGAAAAATGGTAAATTCAAGAAATATTTTGACCAGCAGGTTACTACTAAGACTGTTGATACTCAACCGAATAGGAAGGCTAAGTTTCCTTGCATTATTTGTGAGGAAGACCACTAAACGAAATATTGCCCTCGTCGTGAGGAAGTTGTTAAATTTCTAAAGGGTACCTCTCAACCGGTTCAACAAGAAAATTTGGTTGCACAAAATTCTTCCCGTCTACAATGGGACAATGAAGGTCATTCCCACCATGGGGATGCTTCCTCAAGCACTTCTAAGGTCTATATGTTTAAGGCGGTTAATGTAATGACTCAAGCAAATACTTATGACACTACTCTAGGTAATAATGCTAATGGAAAGGCTATCGATCAACCCTCCACATCCACTCCTCCTCCATCTTCAACTCCTCTTCAGATTGAGAAGCCAATTTCTGACGCAGTGTTGCGCCTTCCCAAGGGAACAATTCTAAAAACGACATTTATTCCAAGTACCTGCGTCGCCCAAAACTATAACATTGTTGAATATTTGGCGCAAGCGCCTTGTGCTATGTCAACCCTCGAATGTCTACAAAACTGTCCAAGTCAACGTAGAACCCTATTGTCAGCGATTGGGGCTATGGATATACATGAATCAAACTGATTACGTTTAATCTATACTATTTTAAGGAGAGGCTCACACACCACCTAGCATTCTAAATTCGAATTTTGGTTGGTGGAAAGAACATCCATCGCATTGTTTTGGATGAAGGAACCTCCACCTGTATCATGTCTTTACCTTGTTGGAGAGCCATTGGTTCTCCTAAACTTAGCCAGTCTCCTACCACCCTGAAAGCGTTTGATGGACGTGGTTTCCAACCTCACAGACTCTTGCAATCTTTTGTTGAGACATAGAAGGGTAAAACTGTTTCGATCGATATCAAAGTGGTTGAAGCGCCCCTATATTACAATTTGTTACTTGGTCGTAATCGGTTCTATGAGATGATCGTCTTCGCATCTTCAGTGTTTCATATTTTACGATTTTCTCATCAAGGGAAAATTGTCACTACTAATCAACTTGACTATATAACTCCAGATCTCCACAATTTTGCAGCGAATAATGTCCCTTTTCTAGGACAATCTAGTATTGAGAGTGTAGGAGTAGGTCTTCTTAAGGATTCCTCACTCATGGGGGTTTTTCCTTTGGCCGCTCCTGACACCCCGCAACTTACCACGTTAAAGATGATTTCGACTGAAGTGTGACAATCCCTAGAATCACTTTATCCTTTGGTAGTACATGGTCTTTACGAGCATAGTTATTTTCCTGTGTCGAGCTCATTAAAAAAATGAAACAAACGCTTATGAGCATAGTTCATTGTCTCTGTCGAGCTCGTTAAAAAATGAAACTGAGCCCCCTCCATTCGAATTGAGTCTCACTCTGGATCGAATACTTGAACCTTCTTTTCCTCCGCTTAGTGAAAATATTCCTATTAGTAACAAGATGCCTAAACAAGGAAATAAGAAGAGACGACAAAGGAAACGATGCTTGGGGGGCAGGTCTCCAACCTCTGGACATCATGCTAGAGTGAAGCCACTAGCTTCTACCACGCAAGCTGGGGGAAAAATACCTCTAGAGAGACACGTTGCTAGGAGTGATCCTCGTTTGGGGGTCATTCACATCGTAACATAGTAGTTGTTTCTAGAACGAGCTAAGTCTTTGTTCTTTCTTGTGCTTGTAAATACATGAGAATATATTACTGAGCTCAGTCTTTGTTCTTTCTCGTGCTCGTTAATACACGAGAATAGGTTACCGAGTATACTTTTATCTCTTTTTCAGACTCGTAAAATCTATATGAAAAATAACTCTTTGGAGTCTCCTTTAAGCTCTTTTCAGACTCCCTAAACATGAAAATATTGTCGAGTGAGCTTGTTTCCTTTCGTACTCACTAAAAGGTTTGAAAGGGCATATTTTGAGTGATAGTTTATCTCTTTTTCAGCCTTGCGAGACTAATTAAGAAAACTGAATACTCTAGTTAAACATGACTAGAAGAGTTCTCCCCTGAATTATTTTACACTTTTTTCAGTCTTGGGAGACTAAATTTATGAAAAACTCACCCATGGAGTCGTCTTTAAGTTCTTTTTAGATTCTCTAAACATGAAAAACCACCGAGTTTACCTTTTTTGGGCTCGTAAAATTATGCATTGAAGAACCTATGTGAGTCCAATCTCCAGGAGCCATACAAGACCGAACCCCTCCTTCTTCAAGTTCATTAAACATATGTCGAGGGAATCATCAAAGATGAGATATACCAAGCATCTATTATCCTCCTCAAGTTCATTAAAAGACAAAGAGGTACCCACCAATCATGGTGGGGGGGGAATTGAAGGAAGTGGGTCATTTTTTTTGGAATCCATTAAGGCAGCTGTTGTTGTCGCCCTTGAACATGGCACTTGTTTGTGTCTTGTCTTACAGTTGGATAATCTGCTTGTCTCTGAGTCATACCAATTCCATGTGTCGTTATACTTTTTTGTTCTAGTTGAAGAGTGCTCTTATTGTCGTCGCATTATGTTCTTGGTACTCCTTGAATTAATGTTACCAAGTCATTTTTCATGCCTCACAATGTTTAAGGGAAGTTTCACTTCAAATCATCCATCTGCAATATTACTAGTTTCCATTTCCTCTGTCAGTCCATACTAATTTAATTAATCCACGATCTTTCATCACTTTCATGTGTTAGTTTGATGTTGATGATGAGATACATCAAATCCCTCTTGTGATGAGTATTTTTCTGTCGACTTCAACACATTATCCATGAATTAGACTTAGAAGCGAGTTAATTACCTTGGGACATACGTATAATGGCTTGCGGGCCTCCTCGCTTTCAATAGTGAGTTTACACCATTCACCTCTAATCGGATGATTCCACGAATATTCGACCTCATCTCATTTATTCACATTGAAATTACTAAAGTACCTTTAGGAATCATTGTCATCATTGGTAATTTTACCTAGCACTTGTTAATGGTATACCTCAATGATCGATAATCAATTAGTTTCTACCATGTTTGACATCAAGTCATTTATTAGCGCTAGCTAGATTCACACCACTTAGTCGGGGCCAGACCACAGGTTAGGCGCTTAATCTATTATATGCTTTTCCCGGTGCGATGGAGATCATTTGAGCGCAATAAAAAGATTTCAACACAATCACCATGCTGGTAATATTAGCATTGATGTACACTATCACATAGATCCACGTTGTATTGATCGTGGCTATGTTTTACTGTCATCTAAGTAGCTCCCACTTTGTGTATTTTTAGTGGTTGGGGATGTAAGTTCATGTCATGGGATTATATATCCACATTGTATCTATAGTGGCCATATCCTTAGTTAGTATTCTCATGGATCGTAGTGTATTGGTCGTGACCATGCTTTGGAATCCTTTCGTATTTTTGAGCATAGGTATGTCTTCCTCGTGAATGAAACATATATGTATACTAATTGATGATTGTTTGTAGCTTCTTCTAGGTTCTCCCTCTCCAACACCCTTGCATTGAAGAATTTGTAAAGAGTGTTTTGACTGCTCAGTTTCTCTTTGACCTTCTCACACACTTTAGGGGCATCACAGTACACATCAAAATGTCACATAGGAGTGTTGCAAAGTGACATGTGCACCTTCTCAAGTGTCACATACACCTATCTCAGTGTCATACCTTACCAAGTGTTGCGTCACTTTTCTAGAAGTGTTTCATACACATTGACACCATGAAATACATTTGCCACAATACCTAAAGTCCCGGTTGGAGAGAAAACCAACCATTTGGGGTCTAGAACCACACCTTTTCTTGAAATTTTGACCATTTTTGGGCATTTGAGAAGGGTGGCGTTCCCCTACTCATGTTGAGGGAGTCTTGTCACTCCCCCACTTGCTCTTAGGGGGTGCCAATGGCACTTTGTCTCTAACTCAAAGGGAGTGCCAATGTGGTTAGAGAAAAATATGGTGCATCCCGACTATTTTTAAGGGACAAATATTAAAGGAGGAGGTTGTTTTGGGTTGAATCCTATCCTATGGCATTATCTTAGGATAAAATCCCAACTCATGGAGCCATATCATCAACCACTTCCCTTATTATCTCATAGTGGTTGAGCCTCCTGGTCTATAAATTGAAAGGATTTCCATGAGTGAAGGGGGGTATTCAAGTATCATCATTTTGATCATAAAGAGATTCTGCAAGGGATGCAGATGAGGAGAGGAAGCTTGGAGAAGGTTTTTACTTGATCATCAAACATGGTTTGTAGAATGCTTGTAACTTGTTTTCCAAATTAATGTTAACTTGGACCATTCCATTCAAGTTCATATGTTCTACATTTGCTTGTCTATTATCATTTCAATCTTCATAGATAGATCTGCATTGTTTAATCATATAGAGTAGGAAGAAAATCTCGTTGTGGTCTTTGCATGACATAATTGTGTTAGGAGCTTAGATATCAAGCCGAGTTGTAGCAGAGGTGAACATCACAATAAGGTATTACACATTCGTCTTCTTTCTTTCTTGATTAGTTGAGTTAGTTTAAAAAGGAAAGTAGCAACCCATTGTTTACTTTTGTCTTTGGACCAAAGAAGGGGTTTTGGTCCAAAGGGGAGCTTAACCTATCTGGAGGGTAATATTTCTCATAACACTCCAGAAGAGGCTTATTTGAATATCATAGAGGAGACTTGTAGTCATATTGATTTGCATTCTGTGGCTAAAAAAAATAGATCACATAATCTCTATGAGAGCCTCTGATTCCTGCATGCAACACCCGAAAGAGTATTCACCGTCATCCAACATGAAAAGAAAATGGAAAATGTAGTCATAGTGTTTTTTATTCCTTTTATGAGTCCTTTCCTTTTAGCCTTCTAAATTAAAAAGCTTGCTTTAAACCCTTAGTGACTATAAGAAAAACCATGAGACAAAGGACACATTGTGTGAGTCCCTCTTGAAATTAATGTTAACTTGGACCATTCCATTCAAGTTCATATGTTCTACATTTGCTTGTCTATTGTCGTTTCAATCTTCATAGATAGATCTACTTTATCTAATCATATAGAGTAGGAGGAAGAGTATCGTTGTTGGTCTTTGCATGACATAATTTGTGTTAAGGAGCTTAGATATCAAGCCCAAGGATTGTAGCAGCGAGGACGAACATCACAATAAGGTATTCCACATTCGTCTTCTTTCTTTCTTGATTAGTTGAGTTAGATTTAAAGGGAAAGTAGCAACCCATTGTTTACTTTTGTCTTTGGACCAAAGAAGGGGTCTTGGTCCAAAGGGGAGCTTATCCTGTCTGCGGGGTAATATTTCTCATAACACTCCCGAAGGGCGCTGAATATCATAGAGGACTTAGTCATATTGATTTGCATTCCTGTGGCTAAAAAAAATAGATCCATAATCTCTATGAGAGCCTACAATTCCTGCACATACCCAACACCAAAGAGTATTACGTCATCAACGAAAAGAAAATGGGAAAGAAATGTAGTCATAGTGTTTTTTATTCCTTTTATGAGTCCTTTCCTTTTAGCCTTCTAAATTAGCTTGCTTAAACCCTTCGTGACTATAAGAAAAACTAACAGAGACAAAGGACACCCGTGACAGAGTCCTCTTGAGGAGCGAAAGAACAAAGATAGAGAATCATTTATAAGAACAACAAATATGTGTGTGTGTGTGTGTGTGTAGGAAAATATCATAATTTCTATTCTAGATGGAATGAAAAAACACATTCTTCAGGTGCCCTGGACACAATTACATAATCTTGATATATATTGTATGCCTTTCCAAGGCTCATATTCAAAAAAGACATCATGTCACATCTTAACTATATCCAAAACATATTTCACTAATATGTCATGACATGTGTGTGTGTAGGAAAAAATCGTAATTTTTATTCTAGATGGAATGTAAATCATATTATTCAGGTGCTCTGGACACGATTACATAATATTGATATATACAATATGCCTTTCCAAGGCTCATATGCAAAAAATACAACCTATCGCATCTTAACTATATCCACAACATAGTTCACTAATATGTCGCATAATAATGTTCTTGTAAAATTTTGGCCGAGTGTTTTGGGCATTATAACCTATTGCCCCTCCTTTAAAATCCCATTTGTCTCTGTATTTAATTACCCAAATACATGTGTGTAAGATACATTTTCAAAGAGGGTAGGTACCTCTTTTAATTGATCAACCAAGGATTTCATTTAGATATTTTGGATCTACAGTTTCATCCAATTAATGACTAGAGATGAGTCTCCAAAAACTTGCAACTACAAAACCCATTTCTCTATAGCTAGTTTAAATAAGCTTCCCAAATCCATTAGCTTAGCTAGATTGTTTGTACCAGGTCCCAAGCCTACCTTAAATCTGAGGAAATTCTTATTGTTGGCAAATTCAGTGGATAGAATGCAGTGATGGTTGTTGTCATTAATGGCAACAGTAGAGACAGCAGGATAAGAAGGATAAAACCCCGTGGGGATTTGGAAGTAAAAGCTCAGGAGGAACAGCCTTGAAGAAAACGCACGCAGCAAGAGCTTACAGAGGAAAAAGGAAGAAGA
>SNQJ01S0027079.1:33859-47566 GCA_010110895.2 Picea sitchensis | reverse complement strand
GTGCCTTTAATATACAGAGTTCTACCCCTCTTCCTCATTCACTTGTTATGCAGCACAAGAGTAAAGGAGGAGACAGGGCAGTGAAGGAGTCTAGTACTGCTGTTTATTGTGTTACACAGTGAACAAGAGAGGGCAGCGTATGATACCATAATCTTACGGGCCACCATAATTGCACATTCTAGTTTGTCCAAGTTGGTACTGTGGCTATTGTTGAGATAGAAGCCAAAAATAGTGAAAAAACATTGAAGCTTGTGCTTTTTGTGAGGTAAGGTGATTCTGCTTGATAGCCTGGGTGAATGTCTTGTGCCTTTTGTGAGGTCAGGTGATTCTGTTTGATAGAGTGGGTGAATGCATATTCACTTCAATTCAGATTGCTGCTAATGAATGAGTGACATGCAAATGTGAAGCAAAATGGACTGAGTCTTGTAGCAATTGAAATTTAATAATATTATTTTATTGATAAAATACTTCCTTTAACTATGAATACAGAGATTGAATGTACATTTAGCATTTTCTGCAAAAAACGTGGGTTGTGAACTTAGCCACCACAAGTACCAACTAAAAGCAAAATTTGTAGGTTTAGACACCAAAAACACCTATTAACCTAGATTCTACTCCTTGGCAGAAAACAAATTCATAAAATTCAGGTATAAAACAAAAGAAATAAAAATGTCCAACGGCCCATGGGCCAGCAAGATCACAAGTCCTTTCGCATGACTAAATAGTTGCCAGGATCAACCTAGCTCCAGGGGATGGATCATTGTGGTTCTTGGGGGTTGCCCCCCAACCATCTGCAATAGGTTCTAGATCAGTGACAATTGGCTCCCATCAATCGCTGCGAGGTTCAAGAGGTTGAAATTTAATAATTGAAAACTTGAAAAGAAATATAAAAAAATAAAATCAAATTTTGAAATTTAAAATCCAACATATAAAAGCACACAGATAGGCAACTGGAAACAAGTGAGTCTTTGTTCTATATTAGTGATTAGTAGAAAAATTCTATGGGTCCAAGTTCAGTCCTGTTGTATGTGCAATCCTCCTTTGCAAATTGACCCTTTGATTTCAAATATTTTCCCAACTCAATCCATATGGTTGTGTGACCATCATGATTGTAACACCAGTTGATAAAGTTGTTCCAGTTTCTCATGAAACCATTTTTGATTGAGTACAAATGTCGTCGAATGAATAGGAGTGTGAAGCATCTTCCACCTCTGTAGATTAAGATCCTAAGTTGCACTAAAACATATACGGGACCAACCCCTGTCAAGCATTTAATCAAGAACATGTCAGCTACTTCTAAACATTGACTATATATAGTAGATTAAGATCCTAAGTTGCACTAAAACATATATGGGGTCAACCCCTGTCAAGCATTTAATCAAGAACATGTCAGCTACTTCTAAACATTGAGTAAAGCTAGAACATGTCTTTTTTAGATGAGCTTTGAGTTGAACTAAAGCTAGACTCGGATGAGGTGGCAAGACGCTTTAGTTAAGTGAAGATACTCGAGATAAATCGAGATGAAGTGAGAGAAGACCATGCTCACTAGTGAATGGAGATGAACTAAAAGCAAACTGACGAGAAGTACTCCCAACTTTAGTCAACTAAGGAGGATACCTCAGTTAACTGATACAAACATCCGGTTGACTCACTCTAGTGCCACCTCACTACCTTATCCATGCAAATGACCTAGTTGTCTTCAGTTTGACCAAGTCATGCGCTCTGATGACTCAAGAACATCCCCATTGAACTCATGCGCTTTGCCACATCACTGCTGACTCCCCCAGGCGTCCAAATCCTACCACATGTCACAACCAGAAGCTGCCACGTGTCATCACCTGAGACTACCACAAACATACTTGCCATAAATAGACATGCCCAAAATAGCAGTTCCCCCCAAAATAGGAAAAAGTTGAAAATGTCCGAAAYTGCTAGGGGAACTCTACTAAATATAGCACACCTAAAAATAGGCACTGTGAAAAATAGAAAATGCTTTCATGTCCACAAGATCATACTCATCGGACTCGATTTTCAGTGAGGACTCAGGAGTCCAAATATGCGATCAAAAWTGACATGCAACCTATGCTAAAAATAGAAATGTCTCGCATGTYGTCCGAAAGGGGCTCATCAGACTCAGAATCTCGCAAGGATTCCAAATATATCATCATCTCTGACATGCATGCCTTGGAACCCTGTCTCCTTAAATGTAGGAGTACTGCTAAAAATAGTAACTCTCTCCAATCCGGTTAAAACCTGTGCAATATCTGTCTCTGAATTGGGACATCACTGGACCAATCCAATACCTGAACTCCATGGGAACCACCCTTGGCTCAAACCAAGCTGTCTCTGGAAACACCTCTGAATACCAGCCCGATGAAATGTGCTGGTCCTTAACCGTCCAGATTTGCAAGTGAGCAAATCCAAGGGTTAACAGGACCAAAACAAGTATATCAAATCTATCAAATAAATAAATGATTGGGATCTGTAACAGTTTTGGTGAAGCCCAAACATAACAAGTACTTATCAAAGCCCAAACATAACAAGTACTCATCGATCTTGGAGTACCAAGCACATGGTACCTGCTTCAGCCATAAAAGGCTTTCTTCAACTTGCACACATGGATATCTCACCCATGCACCTGAAACCTTCTCGGCTAATTAATGCATACCTCTTCCTCAATTTCGACCATTAATGGAGGTTGTTTTATCATCTATTGATATAATTGCCAATCTAAAATAGATGCTAAAGACATAATGTAATATCCCTAGGGTTTCTAGGGTTTTAGGGCAGCTGATAAATAACAGTTTTGCACCAATGATAACAGTAGGTAATACCTGACTTTAATAACAATCTTTAACAGTGCTACTTGAACAGTATAAACTCGTATACAATCAACAGTAAAGGCAGTGATGATAACCGGTAATAATAATCACACCAGCAGTAATATCTAGGCAGTAACTACATTCAACAAGGGCTGTGCCTTTAACCAACAGTAATAATCCATCAACGGAATTGTGATCAAACAGTATACCAAATTTGCACTGATCACCCAGCAGTAAACCCTCTTAAGAGGCTGCTGTCCAAACCATATCAGGGTCACTAACCAATGGCTTACGGTAGCAATTTAATAGCAGCAATGTATCAGAAAACAGCCCTAACTTCTACCATAACAGAGAACAATAAAACCTGTGCCTGGTTGAGCTTCCCCAAGGGCTTTCATTGCTCTTCTGTAGCCTCGGCCTGTACCTTTCCATCTATTGTAGGGTTCGGTCCCTCTTCCAGAAGGCCCTACAAGGTTCGGCCCTTCTCCTTCAACCTCTGCGGCAGCCTTAAGCAAGAACAGGAGATCTCGGACTGTATATAGAGTTCAGCGCACCTCTTCCAGCAGATACTGTGCCTCTTGCAGCAGGTTTGGTCCTCACCAATACTTCTCCAACAGATCAGAAACCTCCAGGTGATGCTCTCCTGGCCTCAGGCTGAGCTAGGGTGAGAATGCCCACCGAAACTCAGCAAAGAAAAGGGTTAAACAACCCTCAGAAGACTGAGGCAGCCGCCTCCAAATCTAAGTACAGAAATCTCCAAATCCGAGTTGTTCTTCAGCAATTGAACATCCTCCGTTATTTATACTCCTCCCTCACTATGAAATTCTCCCATTTGGTAAAGTCGGTTCTCCATAAAAAGCGATTTATTCCTTTGACTCAGGTCGGCTTCTCATGTGTGTAAAGTCGGCTCTTCAAGTTTTGTGGGTAAAGTCGGCTTTTGTACACACGGCTCTCCCTTCCTTTGGGAACTATGGCTTACGGGGGAGCCCCTCAGCCAATGCGCCCCCCCTTCTGGGACTTAATGGGAAGGGGACATGACACATAATGATCCTAATAGAAGTATATTTGGTAACTAGAGTAAAGGCCTAATAGAAGTATACTTCGCAACTAGAGCAAAGGTCTCCTCATAGTCAACTCCCTCTCTTTGGGAGAATCCTATTGCTATGAATTGAGCCTTGTACTTCTCTATGCTACCATCAGCTGCATGCTTTACCAC
Organism: Picea sitchensis; assembly: GCA_010110895.2. Classification (NCBI taxonomy): domain Eukaryota; kingdom Viridiplantae; phylum Streptophyta; class Pinopsida; order Pinales; family Pinaceae; genus Picea; species Picea sitchensis. Next base: position 43,528 of record SNQJ01S0027079.1, on the reverse strand, counting down.
ATGGAATGAACTACTGATTTCCCCTTTGGTCTTGGCTCTATCTCCCACACATCATTCTTCATGATGAAGTTGTACTCCTCCACCATGGCATCCTGCCATATTTCCTCACCTTCTACCTCATAGTTGGAAGGCTTTGCATCAATGATCGAAGACATCAATGCAACATAATTGGGAAATTTCTTAGGAGGATGGCTTACCTGAAAAGAAGTCTTTGGAGCACCAACTTGCTCTTCTACCTCTTGTGATGTCTGTGTAAGCCAACACGGCCTCCTAGCTGTACTGGGTGGTAAAGCTGTCTCTTTATCTGTACTAGAACCTATTTGTCTTGAACCTAAACTCCCTGGAACCCGTGGTCAACCTTTTGGCAGCAGGTGTTGTCTTCTGAATGACTGCTGGAAGATTTTGGGACCAGGAAGACCATGCATGCTCATCTACCTTCACATCCAGGCTCACTACTATCTGTAGAAATTTTTGTATACGGCTTTTATTGCAAATTCGGAAATTTCTCCTCTCACTTGAGGTTTTCTGGATTTAATCCCCGAGATGTTTCAGCTTTGGAGCTGATCTGTAATATATAATTACAGCAGCGAACAACAGCAAATACTTCACTTCGCTTCAATCCAAATAACTAGGCAGCTCAAGAGAAAATATACCAAACAAGTGTACTTCATTGACAACAAGTAACAACCCTTAGGGCACACTTTTCATGCATTTAACAGATCTGAAATAACTTTATTACAACAGATTTTACAGCAGTAAATCTGCCCTATTATCTTCAAGATATATATATATATATATTACATGCAACTACTCGTCCCACCCTCTAGCGCATAGGTGAGAGTGAAAATACTGGTACCTTGCTAGCACCAATCAACAATTGGCTCACGAAGAACCCTAATCAAAGATTGCTCACGAAGAATGAACGTGTCACAAGTGGGATTTGAACCTAGATTGGAGGATAACATCTTCTCCTCTCAACCACCTGAGCTAGACAAACCGAGCATTGATAGCGGAAATCAGATTTGGGAGAATTGGACCCAACATTTGGAATTCAAAAATAATGCAAGCATGGCAGATTTCGTTACCATTCACTTCCTTGACATTCAAGGTCGAATGGAAGAAAGTTTGGATAGAATGCTCTCTAGAAGAGGAGTTGGAAGATAATCCAGATTGTGCACTATGCTGCTGCTTGGACGAGATTGCCTGCTGCTGAGGCTTGGGTGGTCTTGTCTGACTATTGGGATGGTGTTTGGAATTACAATGACGTCGAGGTCTTTAGAAAGTAGAAATAGTCCCTTGCGATTGCACTGATTTGAAACCAAGGGCCAAACTATTAGCGTTCTCTCTCTTGGTACCCATGGTAGAAGGGAGCACTAGAAAGAAGGAAGTGATCAATCGAGTGGAGACCAAATTGAAAACAATCTTAAGGTAGAAGGGGCGGGCCCCGAGCTCTACAAGGATGATGGGCATGGAGATTGTCTGTTTGCAACTTTGCATCCAATGAAGCGGCGAAAGAGAAGAGTTTGCATCTTGTTAGTTGTGGCCTAGTCAGAATCTAACAAACAAGGTCCCCAAACCTCTGAACCATAGAAAATTTTGGGCTGGATAATGGAATCCATCAGAGACATCTTGGATGATATGTCCTAGAAATGATGTTGGAAAATATGAATCTGTATGGTTGTTAAATTCTTTAAATTTAGGTTCATAAGAGGCTTACTGATTTTAAAAAGATATTTTCAGCTAACTTTGTTCTATACTTGACGATTGTTTGAATACTAATAATTTGAACTTGAAGCATGTTTTAATATCTAAAGTGTGAGTAGCCTCCAAAGTAAAGTTGGTAGACACTTTTATAAAACCCTTATTTTGAGGCATTCATGCCTTTGATTTCACATGTAGGTTACTAATGTGGATGAAAGGAACTCTTGTAGGACAGGACGTGCATTAACCTCATGTATCCACTTTGTCAAGGGAGGGATAAAGAACTGCAGTTACGCTGATAATTTTTTATGATATGTGATATGATATAACTATTTATCTTTGTTATCTTTGCTCTTAAATTTCTTTATGGGTACACAACAGTTCTGTGTTTGTGATCAACATCTTCTCCTGCAGGGTTCAGAAGGAATGGCACTGGAGACAGCATTAGATTGGTTATGCTTAAATATTCCTGGAAATGAGCTCCCCCTGAAGTTCTCAAGTGGAGTCTCGGTTGTAGAACATGAAGGTAAGAAGCTATATATCTTCTTCTCTGTTTTTGGTACTTTCATGTCTTTTTCTGACCCTGGGGATATTTGTCATGCGTTGTTGGGAAGCAGGTGCCGAAAAATCAGTAAATGTAATTTCAGCTGCTCGAACAGATTGGGTACCTTCCATAGCTCAATCTGAAGAATTCAGGGAAGAGCCTGTTTCTGAAATTGCACTTAAACCAAAATTAAATATCAAGGAGGAGAAGAAGGAACTGCTTCAAGCAGAGGGAGCAGATTGGATTCGGCGTTATATGAGCCAACAGGCAGAGGTATTGTCCCCTTTCCGAAGATTAGAAATTTTGGAAGAATTAAAAATGTTTTCTAAGTCATCTATTTCATGGCCATAGTATATCCTTTTATCAATATTGTTTTGCTTAGGAGATGATGTTTTGAGTTTATTCTTTCTAGGAATAAATAATAAATGTTGCCTAGAAATTCTTCTCCTTGGGAAGATGTAAAGGAAATAGTAATCAGGACCTAGCAATTAGCATAATATACATAGAGTGTTGCCTGTGGAGCTAAATAGCTCTTTGACATACTCTTAAACTTGCTTGTTTTACAAAATGTTTGACCTGTACAATATTGTTGGCTGTTGTAAGATCACCTCAATGTGGGAGTCCTTGGTATAATATGACATTTTTTCTAGTGTATGTGGTGCTACTGGTCTCAACAGTTTACATTTGCTAAAGCACTTAAGGCTCAAGCATAAACAACTTTGTGAAGCATGTCCTGGTAGCCAGTGTCGTGTAATGGCACCAAAACATTTTTGGCTAGTAATTACAATTTACAGACACTTTTCTTTCTGTGGCTGCTGTTGATTGCTCCTAAGCAGAGAACAACTTTTGTGTGAAATATTATTAATTGTGATTTACAAGAGATGAAGTATGCAAATTTGGAAATAGAGTGTAGTCAGTAAGAGGTATGAATAGCAATTAAGGATATGCCTAAATTAGAAAAAGATTTCACAGAAAAATTAACCTTGTCTCAATATTTGCTTTTGACCTTTCATTGTACCCACTGGGTTCATTCAGCTTCCACCTCTTTTAAGAGAATGCACCAAATTTTGGATTCATTCTTTTTCTTTTGCTTTCTCCTAGGCAGATGGGGATATTAACTGCAATATAGGATGTCATAAATAGAAATGGATTTAACAGACGAGTTGATCTTGAACTAATACATGCTTTAACCTTTCAGCAGATGTGTTTTCATCGAGTTTCCATCTGTTTTAAGAGAGGATGCATGTTTGTACTCATATTTTTCTATTATTTTCTGTCCTACACAGGAGGAATCTGAACATGGAACAAGTGATGGTGAGGCTAGCAATGATTCAGATTGGGAGGTACCATCAAGACCTCTAGGCTTGGGAATATGAAGAATGGCATATTTGTCTATTGAAACTTATATTTATTTTTATATGAAATTAGTATATAACTGGATTGTTTCAATGCAATAGTGTTCAAAAGCTTACACTTTACTGTTAAGAACACGAAAGGAGATTTATGCTCAGTAAGCTCTCCACTGTAATGCTTGGATATCAGTATACCATTGGCAGGAAGCATGTTTTCTAATAGTCTTTGATATGGAGGTGCTCTGACTGTTTCTGGTTAATCACTGACATGCTCTGAGAGGAAAAATCTGTATTGTAACAAATCTGTTTGTTTCCTGTAGATGTGGATCGAATCAAGTGAAAGAACGCGGCGCAAAGATATTCGAACAGTATGAACTCAATCAAGCGAAATTTAGATTTGTTTATTTGTTATATATTCAAGACACCAAATTGTATATTACAAAATTTCAAAATGTGTGTTAGACTTCCGGAGAGGTCAGTTGATAAAGATGCCCCATTCTAATTGATATATTGCTGTATCAGAGGAGAATTTCGATTACTCAGATGTCATAGATTTGTGGAATTAGATTTTTCAGCAAGCTGCTTTTTAACTTGTGGCAATGCGATAGTGTTCAAAAGCTTACACTTTACTGTTAAGAACACGAAAGGAGATTTATGCTTAGTAAGCTCTCCACTGTAATGCTTGGATATCAGTATACCATTGGCAGGAAGCATGTTTTCTAATAGTCTTTGATATGGAGGTGCTCTGACTGTTTCTGGTTAATCACAGACATGCTCTGGGAGGAAAAATCTGTATTGTAACTTAGAAACCAGACAGGCAAATGAAGTAGCATGTATACTTTATTTTATTCTCTAGCTAATTAACAGGGACATATTTTCACTGCTTTTTCAGGGATTAGCTTCTGAATTGGTTGAACATGTGTGTTTCCATCTGGACTACAGGTTGTTGATCCGGCAACACGTGCTGTATCTGCTGTTGCAGAATTCCAGGCTGCTAGACAAGCAGCCATGGAGGCTAAGGAAGAAGGGGATAAGGAGAAACAGGCGATGGCAGGCCGCCTGATACGTGAACTTAAACAAGAGATGATTTCTTTAGGTAAATTCCATGTTATGATTTTTTTGATATATAAGAACAAATTAACATGGATTTGAAGCTCTTGTGGTATATTAGGAATTTTTTTTTTTTGTAAACAGGAGTATCTGAAGATATACTAAGCACAACTATACAACCTATGAGGCCTACCAAACTGGATAAAACACAAGTTGGAGATGCTTCTTTCTCCGAGGAAGAAAATGTTCCTGCTGTCCGCAGAGGTGAAAAGATAGCTGACACTTTCTCTGTGGCCAATTGCTTAGATCACAAAACAGAAGTCAGAAGAACTATGTTGAATTCTGGTACTACTGATAAGGCGACTGCATCAGTTGATGGGACCATCGCGGAAAACAACCTGGTCAAGCCAGATGGTGAAATACTTGTTTCTTGCCAAGCAGATCCAGTTATTGCAAGCATTGCAAGTGGAGGAGGAGAAGAGGAGCAAGAGGCAGAAGAAATGCTGGGTTTATTTAACGAAGATGTTATGCCAGATGAAAATTTGCCTGGGAGTATTATGGAGATGCAAAAAAAGGAAAAGGCTTTTGCTTGGGCACTTGGACAAGCTTCAGAGAGAAAACAAGACGGGGGTAAAAAGGGTGGGAAGTCTTCCTATCAGGTACTATGCTACAATTTATTTAGCAAAAGAGTTATAAGAATAATCCTTGAAGAGTTATAAGAATAATCCTTGTAAGGTACTCTCCTATAGCAATGATCTTTTTGTTTAACTTGATATTAACCTTGTTTTAGTTTGTTATATCCATTGATTCAATACTTGCTTTATATGGTTAAACATTTTTTGTCTATATATTCTTATTTAACGAGTTGATATAAAAACACCATGTCTGCATGAAGTGTGTTGATTTTACTTTGCTCATCAAGTTCTTTGTCGAGTTCTCTAATCTCAGGCTTTCAGCATTACCTCTATTATTTTCATTCAGTGTAGGCACGAAGTGTGTTGATTTTACTTTGCTCATCAATTTCTTTGTTGAATTTGATAATCTTAGGCTTTGAGCATTACCTGCATTATTTTCATTCAGTTTAGGCACTGGGATTAGTCGAACCTCATTCAACATATCCATAATATCTAATAAATACTAATGAATTGTTCAAGAAAGTGTTACATGCCTCATACTTCTTAATAACTTGGCTGGGGTCCTGAATCATCGACTTGGCCTGGGAAAAAATTGGCCAAACAAAATATCGATGAACATTAAAATATGCATACAATTTGTTTTTTTTTCAACTATATGAAAATATAAACTTAAAACAACATTTGATAATCGCATTGGCACACAAATATGAAAAGGAGATAGACTCAACAAAATATCGACAAACATTTAAAATATGCATTAAATTTGTTTTTTTTTCAAATAAATGAAAACATAAACTTAAAACAACATTAGATAATCACACTGGCACACAAATATGAAAATAAGATACATATATAGAAAAATGTTAATGGAGAATTGTGGCAGCAGGAACCCAAGAGGCAGATGCCCTGGTTCAAGTCACAATGGTAGGGTGTATGAGTATTAGAATCCACTATTTGATGATGATAAATATTACACATATCGTGGAAAATGCTGGGAATGCAACCCTTGACCATATTTTATTTCTTTACAGCCTAACTCACCCTTCGTCAAGGATGAAAAGTCCCTTGTTTTTTTTGTAAGTTAGCTAGTTATGTCTTCATATTCACATAAAAAGTACATACTGTTAGGGTGTTATGCTGTCCAGAAGAGACCTTGCCACCCTAATATCAAAAGGATATAGAAATGTCTTTTTTTTTCCATCTGTGAGTAGATCTATTGCTCTATCTAATAGCCTGTCTAACAATCCTATGATTTGCTTTAAACAAAATCTGAGATTACTAAACACTAACCCTAAGCAGATGCCCAAAGAGGCTGTAATCTAAGCATTCATTAGAAACATAGGAAGACAAGTGCACCATGAAATTTATAGTTTGGGAGTTAGTCCCGAGGGTTTGAGTCCACATCGATTAAAATAAATGGAGTGCTTCCTAATTTTGGCCTATGCTTCTTCCTTTGTCACCACTACATCAACATCTTTTGTTGCTACTGGTTCCTCTACATCTGCCTCGTCGTTTTCCAGCATGATGCCCCACATAACATTAATTAGAGCATCATACTTGGAATCAAGTTGTTCCAGCCTTTGAAGGACAACGTTCTCCTAAAGCCCTTTGATCTTTATTGTTAGGATATTTAGAAACTTAGGAGTTAGTTAAGTTCAACTTGGTCTAATATGTCCTTAGGTAAAATTGTGTTTCTTTAGATTGTATTAGTATGCATTTGTAGTTATGTAATCCGACTGTCACGATATGTTCTAGACATCGAGTGATCCGACAAGTCATTCTCCTCGATCTTAACGACTATATTGATCCATGGCCTAGCACTTGATGGATCCATGATCTCTATTTAAAGAGCATGGAGGGTCATTTGTTGATGATCAATTGTTAAGAACTCTCTTGTAAAATATTTTTCTTTTGCATTAAGATATTGCCTCAAGTGGCCATGTTGGCTGGGGTCGTGGACCGTTTCCCTCTTCAAGGGTTTTAACCATGTAAAACTTTGATCTGGTTGTGTGAGTGGTTACTAAAGGTGTTCGTCATGTGTGGGAATACCCTGTTTTGTCGAACATGGTATTAGAGCCTGTTTGAAGACCCGCTCCCATTGTTGATCGAGATCTTGAACCCTTGTTGCCGCATTTATGGGTTCTGATATTTGCGTGCATTTTTGGGTTGAGAGGAGTATTCCATTTCGTCCGGAGCATTGCTTTGAATTGGAAACATTGTTCGTTTCACTCAAAAAGTTTTCTGTTTGCCCAAAATATGGCCATTTTTGTCAGATCCAGTGGTATAAACTCATAATATGCCCTTTTTAAATTTTTTTACAGAGTTAATATTTTGGGTTTTTTGTTTTATTACCGGTTTGCTACTCTTTCCAGTTTGTGTATGCTCTTTGCCATGAGTTCTGTGCGATCTTGGGATTCAATTTTTTTTTTTCAAAATTTTGTTTGTTTTTGTGTGCAGCCGTGTTGAAGTTTCGGTGAAATATGGAGCATAGATGGGCGTCCCGAGAGAGAGTGCCCAACTGTAGATATCTAATGGTGTTTTTAGAATCCCCTAAAATAACGATCTCGTAGATATTAGGAGCTCTAGCTAGAGTGAGCCCTTGGAGTAGGGCATAGGCCTTGACCTAGTTATTAGTGGCCTGATCGAGATTCTATGAGTAGGTATTCTCCATATTTCCTCTAGGGCCAAAGAGAACCCTACCTGCTCTTGCCACCCTGAGGTTGTGCTTAGAAGCACCATCAAAATAGAGAGTATGAGAAGATTGGGATTGCTGCCACTCTATGAACTCAATAGGTGAGAGATGAAGTTGCCAAGATGCTCTATGACGGGTTTGTGCAGAGGTGACCACTTGGAGTGGGAATTGTTGGAACTAGATAGTCTCCTAGCAGTCAAGGTCCCGAGGAATGGAAATGTTGAGGCACTTGGTGTTAAAATATTCTGATATGAGCGTTACAACTTTGGTTGCCATTGTTCTAGGCAACGATTTAACTTCCATGAAAAGGGCTTGATTAAACTCGTTTAAAAATAGGCTTGTTGTGAAAGGATCCCAAGTAAGAGGATTGCCAACGACCAAAAAGGTGTACCAAGGAGGATGTCCAACGAACTCTGTGGCTAATCCCTTATAGAACAGATTGTGAAATAGACCCAAAGAAGACACAATCCACAAAAAGGTGAGACAAAGATTCAGATGAGCAACAAAGGACGCACCTGGAGGGCCCTAGGATACCCCTTTTGTGTAGATTTTCCCCTGTGAGGATCTTCCCATGTGCTAGAGTCTAGCATAATATATTGACTTTAGGGAGGCCATCAGTGTGCCAGATGTGTCGCCAAATTCCAGGTTTGGGAGGTAGCGTGACTTGAGAAAGTTGGAACTCATAACCTTTTTGAACCGAGTAATCTTGCGATCCCCAACCTATTGAATCCTTAACTGCCAACTGTTGTGGGGCACATTCATGTAATCTGAGGGAAAGAGCGCGAGTGAGACCTTTAAGGTGCATAGGAACATCCTTGAAGTCCTAGCCCAACCAACTACCTTAAATTCTGGACTAGGATGAGATATCAAATAGTGAGGATTTGCCTTGGCCATCTAGAAAGACTCTCAGTGGATGGAGGGCCTGGTCCTGATGAAGTGGAGGGTTCCCCATTATACTGTCTTGCCAAATGTTAATATTCTTACCATTCCCATGTATCCAAGTTAGTTGGCTTTGGATTAGAGGGAGGGAGGCCTTAAGAAGTCTCCAAATTTGATAACCATTTTGGACATGAGGCATGCGATCCGGACAATGAGCCCTTGTCCTAGACAAATAATTATTGTAAAGCACTTTTTCCCACTAGTCTTTTCTGTTAGAATATAATGGATGTGCTCGTTTAATCATAGACAATATCACTATTGTCACCCAACCATAGGTCGAAGCCACCCTCGAGCACCTTAACCTTGACAGAGAATCATTCCGGAAGCAAACCCTAGGCTAGATAGCCTAATCAAGATAGCACACCTCTCTCAAAGGTTAGCGCACCAAACAAGAGCTGATCAGAGAGTCCAAACCATAACCAAGAGAGAGTCCAGGCCAAAACCAAAATCTGCTAGCTGCAGCAGTTGCAACGACAACTCTCCTCCAAACTTGCGCACAAACTGGCCAACTGCAGTGCGCACAAGTGCTGCTTCTGCAGTTCTGAGAATGCCTACCAGAATGAAGACTGGCCTCCTGTATTTACACTAAAACTGGCAAACTGCCTGGGCCGACTTCTCATTCTGGGTGTCTATTTACTTAGTATATAATATTTCCTTTAGCCGACTTCTTCTCTTGGAGGCTAATAACCTAATACAAATTATCCTCTTGAGCCAACTTGTCTTCTAGGGTTATTAGCCAACTAATTAGGGTTTCTT
>SNQJ01S0027079.1:18628-29286 GCA_010110895.2 Picea sitchensis | reverse complement strand
TTGGACTTACTGCCCTGCCACATAAATCGTCTCAGAGCTTGTGCTAAGGGAAGATTAACACTGCCCGGGGCTAGTAGGGAGGAGAATTGGAAAATAGGGAGGGCGGATAGAACTGATTTTACCATAATAAGCCGACTTGCTGGGTTGAGCCATTGCGCACCCCATTGAAGAAATTTAGTCTTAATTTTTGTCAGGATGTGCTGCAAGGAGTTCAAGTGTAGAGAGTGAAGGCAAAGAGGAATACCTAGATATTTAAAGGACTTTGGTTTTCGTCAAAAGGAAATCAGAGGATTCTGGCAATTGCAATGATTAGTTTGGTGCTAATGTGCTAGGCATACAACTGACTTTTGGCACAATTGATAAGATACATGAGGATCTAGTGAAGAAATCCATTGATTCTTTGAAGTTTGAAGTGAGTTGCAATGATAATGGAAGGCCCCCCAATCAAAAGAGTGTTGTCAACGAATTGGGAATGGTTTATTCTCTTGGCCCCTCTAACGATTTTGATGCTTGGTATGTTCCTAGTTCTTTCGAATTCAAGCCTCCTGCTCAAGGCTTCAACCACCAGAATGTACAGGATCAAAGATAGTAGGCACCCCTGTCTCAGTCCCCAGGAAGCTTTGAAGAAAGATGTAGGACGACCATTTACTAGGGGAGCAATCCAAGGGCTATTGATATAGGCGAGAACCCAATTGATGAAGCCCTTCTCAAAGCCAAATTTGCAAAGTACTGCAAAGAGGAAGTTGTGCCTAACCCTATCAAAGGCGTTAGCCATGTCAATCTTAATGATCTCCCCCCTTTCTCCATGGGATCTACTAGAGTGTATGGCTTCTTTGACAAGGATGATATTTTCCACGATTTGCCTTTTCTCCGCAAAACCTCCCTAGTTAGATGAGATAAGCTTGGCAAGGAACGTTTTTATTCTGTTGGCAATTATTTTGGAAATAATTTTGTACGAGACATTACAAAGAGAGATTGGCCTGAATCTTGAGAAAGAGGAGGGATTAACCTCCTTTGGGATCAAGGCAAGGAAAGTTGAATTAGTATTGCCCCCAATGCGTGAAGAGCGATGGACATATTGCACCATCCTAATGAGGTCAAATCTGATGATGTGTCAACAACGTTCATAGAAATGACCTGTAAACTCGTCCTGGCCAGGGGCCTTATTTGATTCCAGTTGATGAATTGCCCCCAAGATCTCTTCCTCCGCGACGATTCGAATTAACTCTTCATTCTCCTCTGAGCTAATGATGGTAGGGATATTTCTAGCAATTTCTCTTTATCCTCTTGTTCAATCCTTCTTGATTATGTGCACAACTCCTTGAAATGCCTGTAGGTTGTGTCCTTAATTGGTCAAAAAAGGTAATAAACTCTCCCTTCCCTGTCATTATTTCTTTGACATTGCTTTTCCAGAGCCTGGCTTTAGTTTTTCGGTGGAAATATTTAGCATTCTCGTCCCCTGCCTACAACCACAAGCTTATAGACTTAAGCCTCCACTTTTCTTCTTCTGCTCTTAATGCTTTTTGATAGCGATGGAAGGTGTCTTGTTCTTCTTCTAGCAGGGCTTGGGAAACCTACTCCCTTTCCAACTTTTCGTGGATCTCCTCCAAGTGTTTGGTTAAGTCCCTCTTCTCAAGCTCTAACGATCTGAATTTGGTCTTGGCCCACTCTTTGAGGGCCATCTTGGTATTTTCAACTTTTTGTCCCAAATAAACATATGAGAACTAGAGATCCATTGGTACCAGGCGAGTGAGACTAGATCAAAGAAAGAGGGATCTTAAAGCCAAAGGGGTTTGAAGTGGAAAGGGATGGGACCCGGGTCAACATGGTTCGCAAGGGGAAGAGCTATGGGTCAGTGGTCTGAGCCTGCCCATGGAAGAATTTGAGAGGACAAAGAGAAGGAATCTTCAAGAAAGGAACCACTGACCAAAAAATTGTCCAGCCTGGAAGCAATGTCGCCGGGGCCGATTCTTTTGTTTGACCAAATGAACTTGCCTTTAACCGGTTTAATATCTGTCAAATCCAGGGAGGCCATTAAGTCTTTCGGGATCTCGCACAATGCTGCCCCCTTTCTTCTCTTTCTGAGAAAGGGTGGTGTTGAAATCTCCCGCGATGATGTAATTTGAGCCAAGACCCTTATGGCGAAGATCCAAAAGAGAATTCCAACAAACAACTTTTTCTTGTGGAAGGTTTGGCATGTAAACATTAATCAAAATAACAAATTTACCAGAGGGAATATGAGTGAGATGTACCAGAAGCCAGTGTTGGGTAGAGTGGCTTTGTTCAAACTGAAAAATTCTAGGGATCCAGAGAGTGCAAAGGCCCCCAGAGGTGCCTGTGCAACTAACTGCTTGCCCCTTGCTTATGTGCCTAATGTTAGTGCTTTCTCGAAGGATTTCATAATCCTTCAGTTTCGTCTCTTGGAGCAAGAGAACTTAAGGCTTTTTTGTCTTGATTAAGTCTTTTGCTAAGTTCAATTTATTGTTGCTCCCCATTCCTCTACAGTTCCAGGGCTACCTTCATCATTTTCTGGAGATTTTAGGATTTCCTCCCCATAGGGGGATTGGGTCCGCCTTGATTCCTTGTTGCTCTCAGTTCTTTTCGGAAGACTCCATCTAGGGTGGCTTGGTTACCCAAGTCTTTTTCCTTGTTGGTCGTCGTCCCTCTCTTGTGTTTATTTGACTTTCTGCCCACCTTTCTTGAGGGTGCACTTTGAGCAATTTCCTTGTCAATCTCATCTTCAGAGATTTCCTAGATGGCTTCTTTTTTTGGGTTGTCCGGGATTTCAAATCCCTGGCCGAACTTTTGTGGAGGGGATTCAACATTACCCATTTGGATTGACACATTGCTTTCCAGGGACGAAAAAGCTTATGGGAAACCTTCCCTGCCAGGGGAGTCGGATTCCCCATTCTTATTAGCATGAGGGTCGTCTTAGTTTTCTTGGGTGGGCTTATCCTCATTGTTAGAGAGGGCTTCATATTGATTATTGCTAACTATGGGATCTTTCCTTCCCGTCCCAACACTTGGAGGGATTGAAGAAGACCCTAGATTCAGAGCTGGATTATGGGAGATGGATGGTTGGTTCTTCTCAGGATGGTGCTGCATTCCTTGTTTGGCTGCTTGTCTCCTTTTATTGGGGAGTTGCCACTGATCATTTGATTTAGGTGGGGTTTGTTTAGGTGCTGCCTTCGGACAATTCTTGGCAAAATGCCCGTATCCATGGAAGACTTTACATTTGAAGGGTAACTGTTCATAGTCCGCATGCTACAAATACGTCCAGTTGTCTAGAGTGAGTTGCATTGCTTTAGGGAGGCCTTTCTCAAGGTCCACTTCAATGCAAATGCGAGAGCAGGCTTGCATGTTGTCATGGGGTTTTGCTTGATCAATGTACTTACCCAAGGTGTTGCCTATATTTCAAACAATATCGTCATTCCTAATGGCAGATATGGCAGACGCACCCACATTGGAACCGTGGAAGGGATATTGTTTTCTGGGTTAAAATTCAGAGTCCATTAGTTGAGATACATCCCTCGAGTGCCCATAATGTAAGGACCACTACTCTCTTCAAACAAAAAAACGAAGAACCCCTTGCCACATAAAGAGTGCGAGAGCTGGCCTTTTATCAAGGGTTTCTAGTTTTTATCAACCCAGAGAGACATGGCCCACAGAGATGGCCATATCCCCGTGAATTGATCGATTAGACCATTTTCTGTAAGGCGCAAAGCCAAATTTCGGGAGTTTGACGGGTGGATAGGAACTTTGGGAATTTCATCGTTTTTTAATGAACCTGGAAGGTGGCTGCTTGGCAGACTTGCTGATAGAGGCTACTAGGGAGCAGAAGGCAGTGGCATCTAGGGGAGGAGATGATGCGCCCCCTCTAGAGGCCGAAGCCATGAGGAGAGGCCAAACAACGATAGGGTTTACACCAGAAGATGCAGAGCTAAGGTTTGCTTAGAGCTCCGTGTTTTTATATCGTGAGATCATAAACAATCCATCCATACAATTTAAGTTATTTATAAAGCTCAAAAAACAAAACCACTTAAACTGGCTCACTAGGATGATCTTAACGACTTTATTGATCCATGGCTTAGCACTCAATTGGTCCATGATCTCTATTTTAAGAGCATGGGAGGTCATTTGCTGATGATTGATTGTGAGAAACTCACTTGTAAAATATTTTTCTTTTGCATTAATATATTGCCTCAAGTGGCCACGTTGGCTGGGGCCATGGATTGTTTCCCTCTTCGGGGGTTTTAACCACATAAAAACATTGGTGTATTGATCTTTGATCTGGTTGTGTGAGTGGTTACTGAAGGTGTTCGTCCCATGTGGGAATATCCTATTTTGTCAAACATTGATTCCACAAGCAATTAACTCCTCGATATGGCAATACAGGTTTACAATTTGTGTACTTAGATTCCCTACTCTTGAAAAAGCCAGTGTCTGGAATGAGCTACTTAATTTCTACATCAATTTTAGCATTGGAAGTTCTATTTCTTGTTGTCCTAACTCTGTCTTCCATTGCCTTGACCTCCCTTCTCACGACTTCCGAGTGCCTAGTTTGGTAAGAAGCAACGATAACCATTTGCATCCCTTGTCTTCTTGTGAGCGAGTGGTCACTCTTCTGCCTCCATTTTCCCCCTAGGCGATTTACCTATTCTCTTAACCTCGTGAGTCGACATCGAATTACTATATTCCATGTAGATAGATGGCTTTAAATGCAGGAGAGGAAATCCCTCCTATTCACCAGTGTTTCTAAGTGAATTCCTACCTCCAAATGAAAAGTGCCTTGTTGCCAGGGCTGCAGACCCACATTTGACTACTTAGCGGGGCTTTGCTTATGCTCAAGTGGATACAATGTCTAAGGATATGCATTTTCTAATGGAGAGCAAGGTTGCTATGACCGTTGCTCACATGGAAGCCGATGTTGGTCCATATGCTCAGGATTTGTCTGAGATTCAAGTGTTTTAATGGATTTGAGGGCAGCGAGGTAGGCTTAGGGCTCAACTTGAATGACCCAACAATGGTTGAACAAATTAGATTTGCTAATAATGAAATTGTTGCCCTAAATAGCTTTGCTGACCAAGCTTTGATTGAATTGGGGATTGAATCCTCAAAATAGAAGATGGGGTTAAAGTAACAGAGAAGATAAGCCCAATTTTTGGTGTTCCCAATTAATATCATGGTGAGAAGGTTCGATTTGCTTAGTAGGGTTTGAATCTGCGCTGGATGCCGATAATAGACCCAATTTTGCCTTCCGTGTTTAGTGCAGGATCACATTAGTGTGTAGATCAGATCAAATTATTTGGTTGTTGGAAGCGATAAGCCCAATATGCCTCAACTCAACCCCTGGAGTTGTGCAGTTTTATTATACAAGCTACCAATGGTTCAGATCCAGAAAATGAGAAGGGAATTTTTGTCTTAAACGCAACGGCTGAGGAATTTAATTTCTTCTTGGACAAAAACAAAGATCTTGAATATAGAAGAGTTATTGTAATGAACATAAATAAACATAAAAACTTATATTAAATAATGAAGGTAATATTATGGAAAAGTGCCTACCTATCTAAAAGGCATGACTCTTCTTGGGAAACACCCCTTAAAGTATATTTATACATAGGGCCCTCTCTCATGGAAACCATCTCATATCATATTCAATACATTATTATTCATTTATGGATTTCTTATTTTATTTACATTGGTTATTTACGTAGGTTTTCATATCGAGGATATCAACCGGGCTAATTATACATTATGCATTGACTTCATAGGCATTTTGTAAAGAACAATAGTTCATGTACGAAATGTCCAATGCAAGAAGGATAACATAAAATAATCCATATAGGATATAAAATTATTAGTGTTGCAAATATCTCTGATTTCTCCAGTGTTTTTTAGGTTGCCGATTTGTCCGATATTTTCAGAGTTTTTCAGGTCCAAGTTTATTCTTGCTGATATTTTCCTATAATTGCTGATATTTTATTTGATATTTCTGATAAGTTTCTTTTCGGACCGTCGGCGATATATTCTTCGAAACAATATTTGCAACATTGGAAATTATATAATTGATAATGAATGAATGAGTCAATATTATGGCAAGCCTTGTGACAGTATACTTATATGCATTGAATAGTCACGGAGAAGAAGGGTTGTGTTCCTTAGTTTATTTAATTAACATTAGTATTACTATTATTATTTAATTAACATTAGTATTACTATTATTATTTAATTAACATTTTTTAATAACAAAATGGATAATTTGTATTATAAAGCTGTAGCTAAAGCTAAAATAGCCTGAAAGTACAAAATTTCATTCTGTCTATGAACTTCCAGCAAAACAGAGGGTATACCCGTCTTGAGCTGACTAATGTCTATTACAATTATTACAAAAAACTACCATCCTTCCATGTATATATTCCGACATAAGAATGCAGCAAAAAAGCACATTTACATCGCATAAAATCTGGTTTAATTAAGTTTCAAAGTAGTATCCACTACTGCTCGAAGATCTTCTTGCTTGGTGTGCTCTGGTTGTTGTTGCAAAGGCTGGATTACCATGCAGGAGGCGTGAGATCCTACAGAAGGTGCCGTTTCATGCTGCATATGACTTCCTGGATGATTGCAATGAATTTCCTTACCAAGAGAGCGAATCTGTTCAAACTTCAGAGTGCCGATTAACTTTTCTGAGGATGATGACAAGCTCCTTGTCTCTTCTGTCTTCTCTATCCTGCAATTTCTGCTCCAACTGAGTATGAGACTCCCACAGAGAAACTAGCTCTTGCTTCCCCTTCATAGCATCCATTTCGCAATTGTTACATTGGTAGAGTGGTTGATTGCATTACCACATGAGGAAAGGCGAGCTGAAGATTGCTGAGCTGCATGAACGAAACCGGCTGAGTGGGCGACAGGAGAGTCGAGAATGGAGAACGACTGGYGGGCAAATTCCAGATTGAGCACATAACCTCGCTTTCAGCAAGATGTAAGATCCAAAGGAGAGTATCCATGTGTGCACATGCGGGGATCTGGTAGACAGAGAATAAGGGTGACGATGCACGATGGCACCTCAGGCCAAAACCCAGAGACCGTAACCTGAAACCCATGCGAGCAGGAACGATAGAACAATCGAGAGGGAAAGAACCACTCAGAGTGACGACGAACTGAGGATATATCCCAAATGCCGCCTGCGGATGATCTTGAGGGACTTTAAGTCTTGACAAGCGGGAGGAAGGAAGCGTGTGCCAAATGGAGGGTGGTACTCGATGGGATGATATGGGGCATGTGCCAGTTGCTATAATGAATTCGAGAGAATCATGAGGTTCAATGTTGAGGGGGGGAGAGGTCACATCACCCCCAAAACCAATTTTTTTAATTAAAAAAAAATTTGAAATTTGCCTATAACCATTGAATTAGAGTGAAAAATGCATGGAGGAGACCTCATTTACCCTTAGAGTGCCTTGATCCAATTGCTTACCCTCATTGGCTAGGAGGTTGGCCTCCCCATTCTGTCGTCAGAAAATGTGAAAGTATTCCATGGATTGAAAATTTTGCTCCTCAATTTTTATCCCGTGGTATATTCTTTGAAGGCTTGGTTGAGAGCTTTTGCTGATCTTGCGCAAGCCTTTTAATGATTAGTTTCAACTCAACAATGACCCTGACACTCAAGGATTTATCTGCTCTTATCAATTTCATCCCCATATATACAGCCAATACTTCTGCTTGATTATTGGAATTGTGCTCGAGACCCAAGAAAATTTCAGAATTTGATTTCCATCAGGGCCATATATGACCCCCCCCACACCTGCTGCCCCTATTATTAAATTAACATTATTATTACTATTATTATATGTACTTCATTCTGTTACATATTTCAATGGGTCTGAGACCTTTTGTTGAGATGTATGCATAGAGATTTGGTCACATTTTGATTCCGGTTGACAGGAGGAATTATTTTAGGGACACTCAGGTCTGTGTTGAGGTTGACCTAAAGAAAAATTTCCTCAATATATTATAGTTGGAGTTGGTTCATAGTGACATTTTCGAGCCTATGACCAATTGTTATAGTGGGGGACCTAAGTACTTTCTCACCCTCTTTGATGCAGTTCTATTCATAGGGCTGTAGGATTTGTCTCGCTATTTCTTATAGATGATTCTAAACATATTTTGGTCAATCTCTTCATTCCACATTATGATATTGGTCAATAATGGATGTACAATTTGTCAATTTCGGTCGCTTCATCCTCAAGGACATCTTGAGTCACTGTTTGTACCTTTAGCCAAATAAATGTTACAATGGATCTTTCTCTTTACGATGTTGACTTACTTTGGATGCTCTACACTTGGCCACTTTCGGTAGTCTAGCTTATTGACATCAATGTTACTATACTCCTACCAAAGGGCATGCTCTCTAAGTTGTGGAACCATGTTGTTGTGGGCGATATGGAGTTTAGAGAGGGTGATGTGGCCTCTTGCTCAACATTAAGGGGGGAAATAAATCTTGTTGTAATGACTTCTCTTCGTGGCCCCCTGTTCAGCTCAAGGGAGGGGGGGTGTTGGAATTATTGGTGTAATTTGTACATGTGGCTAGGACCCATTCATATGTATCATGAGCAGTGCTATCAGAATCAGACCGATCACTGAATCAGTGGCTCCAAGAATCGGAAACGGGTCGGAACTGCACTAGAACTAGAAAAAAACTGTATGACCAAAACATACATAAAATATTCAAATTTTGATTAAAAAATATATATTCATGTACATGCATGTGAATCCAACCATTAGCCCCAAATATCCAAAATTTTCTCATGTACATAGCAAGTAAGGGGGCATATAACCAAACTAGCATTGAGTGCAATCCATATCTGAACCAAAATACATGAACAAAGAGGCTATAAATGGCCTCTAGAATCCAAAAATAAGCATAGTAATCATTAATAATAATAACTATAGTCTGGACTCTACAATCTAATTTGGTGAATCTAAATACTTTCTTTGATATTTTTATTGGTTTTGTTTTCTTCTCTCGCATTAGGTCAATTTCTCCTATAATGATGAAAGGAATAACAATTTCTATCTGCTACTCCCAAAGAGAAACAATTACTTTAGCTTATAAATTTAAAGAGAAGACAATTGAGTACAAGTTTTGTTATTCTATGTAACAACAAAAGTTTGAAATACTACTACCATTAATAACATTTGAAGATTCTAATAGTGTTAAGTGGTTAAAACCAACATAAATTTCTAGGTACAATGAATTATGATATGAATTACAGAATGTAAAATAATTATTGATTTGTAAAATATCTCAACCAAACTGAAATACTAATTCTATTGAAAACTGATCTCAAACACTTAGTCAACACAAGATTTCAACCTCCTATAGTTATTCAATAATAAAGCAATGGAACCTCATGCATTTACTGTAACTATGAGCAGAAATACAAGAGACTAAGCAATTTGAAAATATAGCAGTGGAATATAAATGAACAAAAACACATTCACCACATTTGACACATTGAATTTCTGGACAATGCCCCTGGAAAAACCCTACATGGGAAAACCAGTCCAAGAGAGTCTTCTTTATTGAGTTTCATAGGAGAAATTCCGAGTTTACAACAGTAGTCTTCTACAACATTAATTACAGTGCTGAACCTACAAACTATGCCCACAAACACATATATTTCTGTGCTAAAAACCCACATTATCAGCAACATAAATCTACCTCAAAAACTGTGCCAATAATCAATAGTATAGTCTCTATTGTATGGTCTTCAACATCAACAGAAATTCCTCAGCATAGTAACAACACACTTATGGACCAAAACTCAGCAACCTCGGTGCCTAGAAATCTGTGCCATCTGCAACATCGATTTTTGTGCATTCACAGTTGTACGACCCTCTTCAAATCCATACTGTACTGCTCCTTTCTCATTTGTACAGACCAGCATTCAATGCTGTACTTGTCTTGGGGTGCATGCCCGCTCTCCCTCTTGGAAAGTGTGCTCCTTCTCCTTTCTCTTTCAGCTCAACACTCTCTTGGAATTCTCTTGGAATGTGAGTGACTCTTCACATTCCTCTCAACCTCTCCTCCCAAAAGGTGTGTCCCATCTCTCCTCTAGTGTTCCTTTTATTACTCATTAATGAGTAATTCCTCTAACCCTTGGTCTCCCTTGAGTGACTCTTCACTTTCCCTTGAGATCAACGGTCACAACTTAATCTTTCATTGAGTTCACTTAAATCACTTAAGTGACCCACTTTTCATAAAGTCACCTTTACCCATTAAATATTAAAAGGCTCAACTTGACTTTATAAATTCCCTTTATGAAAACACTTCATAAAGTCACTAGAGAGAAATATGCTTGGTCACTTCTACATGCTGGGCACCTCCAATGTAGAAGTATCTCCAAGCTATCAAAATCTAACACTCCCTTTTAGCGAGGAAGGTACTTCTGGTACCTCCACCAGATTTTGTCTCCAATCTCATCATGTCCTCTGCTGCTGTAGCCGCCCCCATTGCATTGGAAGCCTCTGCTCCCTCTGAACTCTAAGCATCTCCAACTACCTCTGCTGATATTTGATGTGAAGACCTATCCATCCAGTGTCCTTTCTTTGAAGCCTCACTACTGTCTGACTCAGGCTCCAACCACCCACTGGATCCAAAC
>SNQJ01S0027078.1:33591-62139 GCA_010110895.2 Picea sitchensis | reverse complement strand
ACATAATAAATTCTAGTTCATAGGGATAAAAACTGGGGTGTTACATCCCCCTCCCCTTATTTTGGCATTGTCCTCAATGCAAAACACCATACTGATGTTGTTAAAATTCTAGGCACTAAGGAATTTACTTTTCACATGCATCTCAACCAACCCTTATATACATAGACACTCCAGCCTAGAAAGAAGCATGCATACATAGGCACTCCGACCCAGAACATGCACAAAAAATTTACAATTTACATTTCTAGAAACATTTCTAACCAACAAGCTCTCATTCCCCATCTGCCCTGCACAACCCAAAGAAATGAACCCATTTCTTTGCCATGCACTCCATCAGGCTATTCCATTTCTCTCCAGGGCTCCAGTGCTACCGGTTAGGGAATTTTTCAGAGTTGTGTCTCCAAGAAATCCAGCTGCAACAAGTCCATCGGACTTTCTTTTTCCTTCCATGCCTTCATCATTGAGCTCGATTTCCTTCTAGTTCTCCTTTTCCTCGAGCTTCCATCTTCCATAGCCAACATCTCATCTTTATTATACACATACAGTCATCATGATATATCATTATAACAATTTTCAATCATAAATGTCAAATCTATTTTATATAGGAAAACAAAATTTTCCAAGCGTGAGCTTCCTTCGCATAATTCGTTTGGCTCTTGCAGTAGCAGGCATCAATATTTATTATGTATTACAATAGTACCATACCCAAATACCGTTATTCCTGCAATTTCCTTAACCTTCAGTCAACCAAACCAATTGTTAGCATATCATAACAATTTATAACTATTAATTTCTAAAATGTATTTTATACATGAAAATAAAATTTCCAGGCATGGATTTTCTTCTCATAATGTTTGACTCTACAACTAAAGATATCAATCTTTCTTATGGGATTACATCCCTACCATATCCAAGACCATTATTGTTGCATTTTCTTCAACTTTCACTTAGCCAAACAAACTTTCAGTATCTCATGTACAAGATATATATGTTTTCAAGGAAACAATTCAAAAAACAAAAATTCACAGAGTGATCCCATAATTGTTTACAACTACAATTCAATCACTTCAATTCTAACTATTAATTGGAATGAACCCATCATTCTCTACATATGTATTATTAGCCAATACTTTCTTTCTTCTATCCGTCAATATTTTTATCACTCTGTTCCCTTGACAAATATTTTCCATAGTTTATCATTATTTAACTACTTTACCTGCAACTTTTCTTGTTGCAATATCTAATAGCTTCTGAAGTGTTTTCAACTTCACGAGTTAGCAATACTCACATCATTTTATTTGTTAGCATAATCATTTCTATGTTATATAATATATACATGCAGGCACCAAAATGCATTCAATAATTCCCGTAATACCACTTGTAACATTTTCAACAACTCCAAAAGTGATCTTGGAATTTTAACAAACAACAATTGAAGGTGAAACAATTAAGTGTACCTTGAATGAAATTCTTCTCTCAATCTTCTGATCACTTCTATGGAAGGGAATGGGTTAAATGGAGGAAGATGAGGCTGATGAGGGAATGTTGAGGCAATATCTCACAAAAGGCAACAATATCTTGGGCAAGGAGGGGAAGTGAAATAGGGAAGAGTTTCATTGTTCTTATTCTTAGATTTGAAATGAGACCCCAACACCTCCTTTTATATGTCAAAAGGATGGTTATTCGGTTTGGTGATGGGCTATAGTAGGTGGATTAGTTGGGAAACTTCCAATAGACAGTGAATTTCAACGAATTCCTTGCAACTTTTTATTTTTTTCAACTTTTGCAAGTATACGTGGGTTGTAATGGTGGATCATGCATATGTATGTGAGTTGTAGTGGTGAAGAAAGCGTATGTACGCAGGCTGTAATGGTGTAGGGTGCGTACATCTTCTAAAAAATGGTTTTTTGAGAAGATATTCTCAATAGTGCATTGGAAAAATATGCAAGTAAGAGGACCAAGGCCATGTGTGCATGAGTAGGGCATTTTAGGGATATAAAAGATGCACCCTAATGTTTGAGTTTAGAAGAGAAACTGATGGATGAAATACATTACAATATCTTCACCAATGTATAAAATCGAGTGAGCCTAGGACCAGAGTTCGGGAGGTTCCATCTGCAAAACAACAATTGTCTCTCTGAGGCAGACATACCCATGCTTGGGATGAACTAAATCATGGCTTCCAATCAAATACACTGCATATCCATGTCATATAACTATATAAAGTGCATCCACGAACAATACACAATGGATCTACATCTCAAAATCAATCGAAGATATACAAGTATAGTATCCATCTTCAAGAAGCTAGTGATACCTGATGGATGAAGATTAGGCCTTCATATCTCAAGAAATAACTTCAAGATCTTCAAAACTTAGGTAGGAGTACAATGGGAGTGTATAGCGCACTACCCTAAGGTCTTCGATGGGTCGTCGAGAAAAGACATGATGATCTCGATGATCAGGAAGAGAACTTCGTCGATTCGAATTAGGACTTAACTTGATTCTCAGGATGGCCGAATCATGAGGTCAAGAGACAAACTTTGGAAAGGTGACTCAGATTGGGTGGAAATTCACTTGGAAAAAATCAAAAAAGATGATCAAACTCAGGAAACATGACATTGACATAAGTTCACGATGTAGGAGGCAACACAAACTCTCCATGTGTTTGTAAGAGTAACCAAACGTAGGAGGACACAACTCTATGTAGCAAGAACATTGATGTAGGAGCATCTCCAACATCAAGCGAGCTAGTGCGGAAGCAGAAGACAGTTGGACAAGCACCAACAAAATTTTTTAAAATTTCTTTGAAGTTGTTGCGCAAATCATAAATATAGAAATTTAATGAAGCACACTTGTATAATGTAAACGAACTTTGAGTGATTTACTCTCGTCCTTAGTAGGTAGAAGGCATTTAAAGTAGTTAATGCAGGTAGATAGAATTTAATTCTAGATTAGACTATTTGAGAGCACAAGAGGGGAACGGGATATAGACACCCTCATTGTGTATTGTAACATTATTGAAGCATTGGAGCAAGAGCATGCAGAGAGTTGTGTAAGAACACCCATGTATAGATATTTGAATTAATAGAAAGAGTTGAAGTGTCCGCAAGGAGTGCATCGACAAGAATTCAGGGTTGCGTCTCTGAAGCTCAGATAGTTTTACTCTTGTTCTCATTTCCTCGAAGTGTAGTTGATCACAGGAGCTGTGCAAGGAGTGTGCAGGCCAAGCTAAGCCGCAGGGTTGCGAATCTGAGCAAAGCGTTGAGAGACTGCTGCTGTAGGTGTGCGCAGGGTCGAAGGAAATTCAACACCGAAAAGTGTCTAAAGGTTTCCACAAGGAGTGCATGCAAGAGTCTTCTCTAAGACTCGAAGTTACCAGAAAGCTCAGGAAGGATAAGGCCTTCGAAATTGTTGAAGAACGAAAGCTGTGACTAGAAGTTTGTAAGAAGCGTCGTAAGTTTTCATGCAGGTAGACAAGTTTTTGGAGGAACACTTGGTCATTCGCAGGAATCGCAAGGAGGAACGGACGATCGGTATTCTCCGAGGGGGATTCACGACATTCCATGAGTCGTAATATCTCACAGAGTAGCAGGGGAGATACGCCGAGTATTCCCAAAGGGTTCAAACCTCAGGATGGGTAGGACCGTAGATCCGAGCCATAAGGGTTGTCGGATTTACACATGATTGGCCATATCAGGGTTTCACGGGTTGAAGTCCCATAAACATTGCAGCGGAAATTGTGAAATTGCGATACGTAATATCCCGACAGCTAAAGGAACAATGTGGGGCCACAGGAGTCGGCGAGTGGACAGGTGGCACACCATATCGGGGTTTCGTGGCGAGAAGTCCCGAAACAATAGCATCAGGATTCACGATATTGCGAACTCCGAAATGCTGATGAGGTGAAGGTGTTGAAAAGTCAAACTTTCACGTGTGTCAGAGTTTCGGCGAATCGGGGTTTGGGAGTCGGTAAGGTAAGTTGTTTGACATCACGAGTACTGAAATCACGATAGGGCAAATCCCGAAAGGAAAAAGTCAACGTTGACCGTATTGGGGTTCAGGGATTCGAGAGCCGAACGCTCGACCATTGACCTCGGAAAGTCGTGAAGTCCGATCTCTCGATTGTAAAGAGGGGGATCCCACGAGGATTGTTGTGGGTGCATATTTCTCGATAGGGAAATAGAAGAACCATCTAGAGTTCTTTGGGCCATGGGGAAGAGAAAGATCCTGTGAGCACGCGGACCGCCCAACCTGCAGGTTGAGAGGTAGCGAGCGTGTACATCATTTGGTATCAGAGCCTGATTATTTCTTGTATATTTCAGGCGAGGGAGGCATAAGAGATAAAGAACACTCTGATACACTACATTTTTGGTATCAGAGAACAAAAAGGTTCTTTGCTTTTTGTAGCAGAGAAAGAGAATTCGTGATGCTGCCAAGGAGAAGGGATATGCAATCACCCGATCCAGAGGATAGGGAAATGCCGAGAAGGAGAGGCAGGCAGATGACAGATCCAGTTATGGAGAGGGAAATGTGTGATCTACGAGCTAGACTCGAAGACATGGAGACATCGCAAAGACGCACAGTCAGTGTTGGGGATCTTAGTGATTCCGAAGGTGAAGTTAAGGCTGAACGTGAAGAAGAAGTTGCAGCTGAAGATGCATCAAATGAACATTTGATCAGAGCTATTGCAAGGATGGGTGCAAGAGAAAATATGGACATTACAGTTTATGAGGGAAACTTGGATGCATAGGAGATTCTAGACTGGATTAGAGCTCTAGACACATACTTTGACTATGAATATGTCGAAGAGGACAAGAAGGTCAAGCATCCTGTCACGAGATTGAAGGGACATGCAACATTGTGGTGGGATGAACTACAAGCTGACAGATGCTGCAAGGGCAAGAAGAAGATCAAGAGCTTGGACAGAATGATCGTGAAGATGAAGGCAAAATTCATCCCCAGGGATTACCAAATTACTTTGTTCAGGAGGATACAGAACCTGAGATAGAAGCTGATGACAGTGAAAGAATACACTGAGGAATTCTACAAACTGAACATCAGGGCAGGTCATCGGGAGAGCGATGATGAAAAAGTTGCCAGATACATGAATGGCCTAAGATATGATATCCAGGCTGAGATGAGCATGTCAACCATCCGAACGGTGGAAGATTCTTATCATATGGCTCTGAAAGCGGAAGAGAAGTTGAGCCAAAAGCAGAGTCAAAGAGGTCGAGGTAGAAGTCAACCCAGAGGTAAATTAGTTTCCTAGGACATATCTCAGAAGCCCAAGGAGGACTGGAAGAAACCTCAGACTCGAACTGAGAGAGGTGGAACCTGACAGAGAGGGCAGCCATATGCTGAACAACAGGGACAACATACTAAGCAGAGAGGAGATTATGCTGATAACAACACTTTTCCTCGTACTAGAGGCATAGGAAGAGGAAGAGGTGGAGTAATAACATGCTTCACATGTGTAAAGAATGGGCACAAGTCTTACGAGTGTCCAGATAAAAATAAGGACATTGGAGAAGTTCACATTGCCGAAGCACAGAGGCGGGATGTTGAAGCAGAGACGCTGAAGGTGGAAGATCGTTGATGATGCGAAAAGTCCTTTTGACACCCGAGAAGGAGGTGGAGAGTTCAGTCCAAAGGACTAGACTTTTCAGGACTACTTGCAAGACCAAGGACAAGGTATGCAAGGTCATTGTAGATAGTGGTAGCATGGACAATCTCGTATCTACAGAGATGGTAGAGAAGTTGGAGCTGGAGACGAGTGATCATCCAAGCCCATATAGAGTTTTGTGGCTACAGAAAGGATATCAGGTAACTGTCACTAAACAATGTTTAGTTGAATTCAAGATAGGTGGATATAATGATAAGATATTATGTGATGTCATTCCCATCGATGTTTGTCATCTATTGCTGGGTAGACCATGACAATATGACAGGAATGTGATTCATGATGGGAGAATGAACACATACACCCTGGAGAAGAATGGGAGGACACACATGTTGCTTCCAATTAAGGATAAGGAGGTGAAGCTGGAAGTAAGAAACACAGTACTTCTCATGAGTGGGAAGGAACTTCTTACAGAGGTCAAGAAGAAGGAGGATCCACAGTTCATTATGGTCAGGAAGTCGAGGATTGTTCTGACTAGCACAAGAGTGGATGATTTACCAGAAGAAGTTCAGGAACTGCTGGAAGAGTTCGCTGACATAATAGTGGTTGAATTACCTCGTTCGTTTCCACAGATAAGAAGTGTGAGTCATCATATTTATCTCATACCAAGAGCCAGTTTACCAAACAAAGTCACGTACAGATTGATGCCACAAGAGAATGAAGAAGTTAAAAGGCAAGTCCAGGATTTATTGGACAAAGGTTTGGTCAGGGAAAGCTTGAGTCCATGTGTTGTTCCAACAATACTCAGTCCGAAGAAAGACGGAGGTTGGAGGATGTGTACTGACTCAAGGGAGATCAATAAGATAACCATCAGGTATAGATTTCCATTGCCGAGGATGGATGATCTGATGGATTGCTTGAGCGGAGCAAAGTATTTTTCGAAGATTGATTTGAAAAGCGGTTATCATCAAATCCGCATGAGAGAAGGTGATGAATGGAATACAACATTCAAAACAAACGAAGGGTTGTATGAATGGCTTGTTATTCCATTTGGCTTAACAAATGCACAGAGTACCTTCATGAGGTTGATGAACGAAGTCCTGAGGGAGTTCATCGGAAAATTTGTCATTGTGTATTTGGATGACATACTGGTTTTCAGTAAAACAGTGGCAGAGCATCTGAAGAATTTGGCTACAATGATGCAGAGGCTACAGCGGGAGAAGTTGTTGATAAACATGAAGAAGTCCTCATTCATGAAGACAGAGCTCATTTATCTGGGGTTTTTTATTTCTGCAAATGAGTTGAGGATGGATCCAGATAAGGTGGAGGTAATCAAGAATTGACCCTCACCGAAGAATATCTTTTAGGTGAGAAGTTTTCATGGATTGGCTAGTTTCTACCGGAAGTTCATTAGGAATTTCAGTGAAATCAGTGCAGCGATGATGGATACAGTCAAGAAAAGACATAAATATTTTCACTGGACTGAGGAAGCTGAGAAGAGTTTTAACCTGCTGAAGAGGAAGATCACGGAACAACCAGTTTTGGTGTTACTGGATTTCCAAAGGACATTTCAGGTGAAATGCGATGCAAGTGAATTTGCAATCGGGACAGTCTTAAGTCAAGAAGACAGGCCAATAGCGTATTTCAGTGAGAAGCTGAATGAAGCGAAAGTGAAGTACTCCACTTATGATAAGGAGTTTTATGCCATCATACAGGCATTAAAGAAATGGAGGCATTACTTGGTTCCCAAAGAGTTTGTCTTGTACAGTGATAATCATGCACTGCAGTTTGTGACTCAACATGAAAATTTGAATCAGAAACATGTTAAATGGGTTGAGTATATGCAAAATTTCACTTTTGTGATTAAACATATTTCTGGTACTGCTAACAAAGTTGTTGATGCTTTGAGCAGGAAGTGTTTGTTGTTGCAGGAGTTCAGAGTCAAAACGTTGGGTTTTGATGATCTCAGGGACATGTACGCTAATGATCCAGATTTTAAGGAAGCGCATGAAACAACTGAGAATCCAATTCTCAAGGACATAAGCCAATGGATAGAATACATGATCCAGGAAGGATTACTGTTTAAAGGTAATCATATGTGTATTCTGAAATGCTCCATGAGGGAGAATCTGCTGAAGGAGAAACACAGTGGAGGATTGGCAGGGCACTTTGGTCCCGACAAGACGTTCGCAAAGCTGAATGAGTCATATTTTTGGTCGGGAATGCGAGCAGACGTCAAGAGATTCGTAGACAGATGCAGAATTTGTCAGCATTCGAAGGGAATGAAGCAAAATGCGGGGTTTTATAAACCATTGCCCATACCAGAGAGGTCGTGGGATGCAATTAGCATGGATTTTGTATTGCGGTTGCCAAGAACACAAAGAGGTTGTGATTCAATCTTTGTGGTGGTGGATAGATTTTCCAAGATGACACACTTCATTCCATGACAGAAGACCAGTGACGCAATGCACATTGTGAACCTGTTTTTCAAAGAGGTCATTCGACTTCATGGATTGCCAAGGAGCATAGTTTCGGATCGAGATACGAAGTTCATAGGGCATTTTTCGAGGACCTTATGGAAGAAGCTGGGAACTAACTTGTCATTTAGTTCGTCTTATCATCCTCAGACGAATGGACAGACATAAGTAGTAAAGAGAAGTCTGGGAGACTTTCTGAGAAGCTTAGTGATAGAACACCACAACCAGTGGGATAACATATTACCACATGCAGAGTTTTCTTATAACAAATCAGTAAATAGGAGTACAGGGCAAAGTCCATTTCAGATTGTCTATGGCATGTAGCTGAGAGGAATTTATGAGCTGAGGGATTCAGAACAGACTGCGACTAGGAACGTTAGTGCAGAAGAATTCGCAGAGGTGATGATAGAACTTCACAGCAAGGTGAAGGAGCGACTACAGAATTCAAGTCAGGAATATAAGCATAGAGCAGATCAACATCGAAGACAACTTCAGTTTGAGGTTGGTGACTTGATTCTGGCACATTTGAGAAAAGAAAGGTTCCCGAGAGGAACATATAATAAGCTGAAGATGAAGAAAATCGGTCCATGTAGGGTCTTGAGGAGATTTGGGGCGAATGCTTATGAGATTGAATTACCCGATGGGATCGGGATTTCTCCGATATTCAATATCTCAGATTTGTACCCATATAAAGCTGAGGAAACAGGGACTGGAGATGAGTAGCCAATGATCCAGTGGACAAAGCAGATGCCAGTTGGGAGAATGAAGCAGAGATACAGAAGAATGGACAGACCGTGCACGAGCTCATGGATAGGAGCCCATGAAAAGTTTCAAGTGAGAGAGTATGATGTAGGAGCATCACCAACATCAAGCGAGCCAACGCGGAAGCAGAAGATAGCTGGACAAGCGCCAACACAAATTTTGAAAATTTCTTTCAAGTTGTTGCGCAAATCATAAATATAGCAATTTAATGAAGCACACTTGTATAATGTAAATGAATATTGAGTGATTTACTCTCGTCCTTAGTAGGTAGAAGGCATTTAAAGTAGTTAATGTAGGTAGATAGAATTTAATTCTAGATTAGACTGTTTGAGAGCGCAAGAGGGGAACGGGATATAGACACCCTCATTGTGTATTGTAACATTATTGAAGCATTGGAGCAAGAGCATGCAGAGAGCTGTGTAAGAACACCCATGTACAGATATCTGAATTAATAGAAAGAGTTGAAGTGTCCACAAGGAGTCCGTCGACAAGAATTCAGGGTTGCGTCTCTGAAGCTCAGATAGTTTTATTCTTGTTCTCATTTCCTCGAAGTGAAGTTGAGCACAAGAGCCATGAAAGGAGTGCACAAGCCAAGCTAAGCCTCAGGGTTGCAAATCTGAGCAAAGCGTTGAGAGACTGCTGTTGCAGGTGTGAACAGGGTCGAAGGAAATTCAACACCAGGAAGTGTCTGAAGGTTGCCACAAGGAGTGTGCGCAAGAGTCTTCTCTAAGACTCAAAGTTATTAGAAAGCTTAGGAAGGATAAGGCCTTCAAAATTGTTGAAGGACAACACAGGGAAGCTGTGACTGAAAGTTTGTAAGAAGCATCGTAATTTTGCGCACAGGTAGACAAGTTTGTGGAGGAACACTTGGTCATTCGTAGGAATCGCAAGGAGGAACGGACGATTGGTATTATCCAATGGGGATTCGCGACATTCTGTGAGCCGTCAGATCTCACAGAGTAGCAGGGGAGATACGTCGAGTATTCCCAAAGGGTTCAAAGCTCAGGAGGGGCAGGACCCTAGATCCGAGCCATAAGGGTCGTCGGATTTACACGTGATTGGCCATATTAGGGTTTCGCGGGTTGAAGTCCCGTAAACATTGCAATGGAAATCACGAAATCATGATACGCGATATCCCGATAGCCAAAGGAACAGTGTGGGGCCACAGGAGTCGACGAGTAGACAGGTGGCACACCATATCGAGGTTTTGTGGCGAGAAGTCCTGAAACAATAGCATCAGGATTCGCGATATTGCAAACTCTGAAATGTCGATGAGGTGAAGGTGTTGAAAAGTCAAACTTGCACATGTGTCGGAGTTTTGGCGAATCGGGGTTCGGGAGTCGGTAAGGTAATCTTTTTGACATCACGAGTGCTGAAATTGCGATAGGGAAAATCCTGAAAGGAAAAAGTTAGTGTTGACCGTATCAGGGTTTGGGGATTCGAGAGTCGAACGCTCGACCATTGACCTCGCGAAGTCGTGAAGTCCGATCTCCTGATTGTAAAGAGGGGGATCCCACGAGGATTGCTGTGGGTGCAGATTTCCCGATAGGGAAATAGAAGAACCGGCTAGAGTTCTTTGGGCCGTGGGGAAGAGAAAGATCCTGTGAGCACGCGGACCGCCCGACCTGCAGGTTGAGAGATAGCGAGCGTGTAAATCAAACATATTCCTAAGGTCATAGTAGATCCCAATGCTTGACGAACAAACAAAAGGATGTGCTTTGTCCAAGGGAAACTCCTTGTGTTGTTGAAAAAAGAATAAATATTTCCCATCCCCTCTTTTTGGAATATTTGTTTTTTTTTGTCTTTTTCAATTTTTTAAAGACCTTGAAAAAGAATAAAAGAATGCTACGTTACAAAGGAGGAATGAGTGTCGCAAGAATGAATACTAGTTCCAAGCGCAAGGAACATACTAATGCTCAGAGAAAGGAGACATGTGAAGGAAAAAGACACTCGGGGAAAATTCCTCCATGGGTCAAGGTGTGAAGTCGCAGAGGAAAAAAGTGCTACAAGGTTTGCATATAAGGCATGCTTCAAAGGTTCAGTTGAGAGAAACATGGAGCCGATATTAGTCCAAATACGCAGAGATGAAAATGCATTTAAGCAAGACAAAATGAGACCCTTTCCATGTAATTTTTACATGCCCAGAAAAGGTAACCTCGGTAGTTTTTTCATGTTTAGAGAGTTTGAAAAAAAAAGTAAAAGAAGACTCCAGGGAGTACCTTTTGTGGAGATAGTCTAGTCAGTTTGAAAAAGGATTAAACTTGCACCGAAAAGACGTCTATTCAAAACCATTTTAACAAGTTTGACAAAGACAAGATCACTTGAAAATCTTTTCGATTTTAGGGAGTCTGAAAATATATTAACTATGGACTCACATCCTTTTTCTGATTTTAGTCTCCTTAGCCCGAAAAAGTATAAAGTAACTGAGGAGAACTCTCCCGATGAGATGAATCTCCCGAGGCATACATTTTTTCACTATAATCTATAGGATGGAAAAGTGTTAAAATCATGCCAGTAGATGTTCTTCTGAACCAATTTAACGAGTGTGAACAAGGTCACTCGATGATTTTTTCAATTTTAGGGAGTCTGAAAAGAGCTTAACTATGGACTCTGTGGGGGTTCCTTTTTTGTAAGTAATCTCCAAGGCTCGAAAAAGGTAATAAAACAAAACCAAGGAGAATGTTCTTTTTTCTAATATTTAGTCCCTTAGGCCCGAAAAAGGGTTAAACTTACAACTGAGAATAATCTTATAGCGAACCGAAGTTCCTAGAGAATACCTTTATTCATGAAATTATCCATTCGTACCGAAAAAAAGGTAAACTACCTTCAGACAGATGTGCCTTAAAATTTGAGTTTGGTGACCATGAAAGGAAACAAGATTGCTCGACAATCTATTCATTTTTACAGAGTCTAAAAAGGGCTTAAAGAATACTCCACGAGGCTACTTTTCTCAGTAATCCAGATGATATCGAAAATAATAAATTGTTGGATCATGTTTTCATTGATGCCAATGGTTTGATTGATTGATTTCAAGTGATTGAGTGATGTCAAAGGATTGATTGATTGATGATTTATGAACAATGTATATGTATTTTCCTTGATGAGAATGATAGATGTCAAAGTGGAAATTAAGTGATAAAGATGTATCATTGATATGACGCATAGATGAAGATGGATCAATGAGTTGTCATTGATACATGATAAGGATGGATTCTTTGATATATGATGCATAGTTTGTTTGATGAAAATATGACTCATTATTGTCTTATCATAATTGATAAGGTGCACAAATGGATGAACTCCAAAGTGGTCCCCTTATGGTGAAATCCCTCATGGGAAGACGCTTTGTGGATTGATTTATCCTAGAAGTATGGTTGGAGGACCCATACTTGTATGTGTAATAATGAGATTAATATCAATGAAGTTGTTGGTGAAACTATCTAATGCAGGAGAATCTCCCACATCAAGCGAGCCAACGCGGAATGCAAGTGGACAGCTGGACAAGCCAACACGAATTTTCAAATCACCTTGGGAATTGATGTGCGATATTAAATGAAGCCATTAAGATGAAGCGCACTTGTAAATGTAATCGGGACCTTGAGCCATACGCTCTCGCCCTTAGTAGGTAGGAGGCATTTAAGATAGTTAATGCAGGTAGATAGAATTTAATTCTAGATTAGACTGTTTGGGAGCGCAAGAGGGAAATAGGATATAGACACCCTCATTGTGCATTGTAACAATAATTCTGAAGAAGGAAGAGAAAGAGCATGCAGAGATATTTGTAAGAACACCCATGTACAGACATTTGAATTAATAGAAATAATCGGTTCAAATTCATGGTTTGTGTTGTTCTCTGTGTATTGATGTTATGCTCATGAATGGTTGCTTCCTGATATACATTTGCTTTATATGTTGTGTATATGATTTCATGTTTTGAGGTTGAAGTCTGAAAGGGTGAAGGAATGAGGTTCAATTGTTCCTCTATCTGAACAAGAGTTCCTGCAAGGAGTGCAGTCGAAGTTGTCCGCAAGGAGTGCGTTGACAGAGAGTTCAGATAGCATAGCCTTTGTTCTCGATCATTTAGAAATGTAGTTGGGCACAGAAGCTGTGAAAGGAGTGCGCAGGCCGAGTAAAGTCTCAGGGTTGCGAACCTGAGTAAAGCATTGCAAGTCTATTGCCGCAGGTGTGCGTAGAGTCTGAAGGATTCAGGCACTTGAAGTGTTTAAAGGTTGCCGCAAGGAGTGCACCCAAGATTCTTTTCTAAGGCTTCAAGTTACAAGAAGGATCAGGAGAGACAACGTTTTCATACACGAAGGCGAGGACTCGAATTCGTGGAGCTCGCAGAGAAAGGGAGCAAAGGTTGAGACCTTTGGGTTTTGAAATCCTTCCAAGGGAGGAAGAGAATGCGCAAAATCTCGGGAGGAGCAACATTGGCCATTGGATCAGCCAATAGATTCTGGACCGTTGAAGATTTCACGTCCCGGAGGAGTAGAGAAGTGCGCAAGAACAGGAAACTGTGAGCCGTCAGATCTCACACAGATATCCGTTAGCCATTGGATCTAACCAAAGGGATGCGAAGTTTAAGTCTTTGTGGACAGAGAAATGAAAGTCCCGAAGGGCATCAGGATATCGACACTTGGGATATCAGGGATATCGAGGATGTGAGGAAAGTCACTCGACACCCGAAACCCCGAGTTAGAGAGGTTTTGATATGAGCCGTTCATTTGGGGGTGGATGTATGTCGCGAGATTTCCCACATCAGGGACTCGGACATCGGAGGACAGAAGGGGAAGTCCTTCAACTTTGCGAGTGGAAAAGTGGCGAGAAGACTAGGAGCCGTCCATTTGAGGAGGACAGGTGGCAGAGATCGAAAGATCTTGCGAACTCAGAAGTTCGTAGGGTGAGAACCCAAACATTGTGTGCTCCAAGTCGTGAAGACGCGAGAAGCGAGAAGAAGGATAACCGTTGGATCTGGGTCATAGGAGAACCGTTGGATCGGGAACCCCATCTCCTATCGCACACTTGGGGGCTGAGAGGTTGAGAGGGGTCACTTTCTACATCAGAAGTCGAGAAGTGCCGAGAGCCGAGGTTCGTGTGGACACATGGCAGAGCCATAAGGTGAGACCCGCGTGGTTGACGGGTGGACACACGTTGCCTAGAGAAAGGATTCAACACTCCGTTGAATTATTGCATCTCGGGGATTCATGGGATAAGAGTGCGAAGGCTTGATGCTTCAACCTGCGAGGTTGCGAAGAGCGAAAAGAATCAAGGGAGGAGTCAACCTGACGTTGACCTATCGCATCTCGGGAGATCGTAACAAGAGGGCACGAGAATTCGACTCACGAACTCACAAAGGTGCGAGTTGCGAGAGGCGCTAATATTTAATCCCTAGCCTATGGTTACATGTGGGGAGGCCGCTGACCAAGGAAGGAGCCATAACCATATCAATGGTTCAGGTATCGCAAGATTGGAAAGAAAGAGTCAGAAGCTTGGACTCACGAACTTGCGAGATCGTGAGATTTGGCCCGATCTCCCGATTGTAAAGAGGAGATCTCATGGAGATTTTACTGTGGGTACGGATTTCCCGATAGGGAAATAGAAGGGCCTTAGTGTTCTTCGGGCCAGTAGAGAAGAGAAGATCCTATGAGCGGACGTGCTTGCAAGCACGACTGAGTCAAGTGGTATCAGAGCTTAGAAAAGCTTATTTTCTTTCTATAGAAGGGAAAAGGAGAATTCACAATGCCTCCAAGGAGAATAGATAGACAATCACCCGATCTAGAGGAGGAAAGGGAAATGTCTAGAGGAAGGGGTAGACAGGTGCAGATTCCATAAGTAGAAAGAGATTTTCATAACTTACGCACCAGACTTGTGGACATGGAGATAAGACAAAGGCGCACAACTGATGTAGGAGATATTAGTGAGTCCAAAAATGAAGATGATGTTGGGCATGGAGAAGAAGAAGTCACAGCAGAAGATGCAGCAAATGAGCGCTTACTTAAAGTTGTTGCAAGAATGGGTGGAAAGGTGAAGATGGACATTCCAGTTTATGAGGGGAATCTGGATGTAGAAGAACTTCTAGATTGGATTAGAGCTCTAGACACATACTTCGACTATGAATATGTCGAAGAGGACAAGAAAGTCAGGCATGCCATCACGAAATTAAAAGGACATGCAGCCTTATGGTGGGATGAACTACAAGATGATAGGCATTGCCAAGGCAAGCGGAAAATTAAGAGCTGGGACAAGATGATTGCAAAGATGAAGTAAAAATTCATCCCCAAGGATTACCAAATTTCTCTGTTCAGGAGGATGGAAAACCTGAGACAGAAGCTGATGTCAGTAAAGGAATATACTGAAGAGTTTTACAGGTTGAATATTAGGGTAGGTCATTGTGAAAGCAATGACGAAAAAGTAGCTAGGTATATGAATGGCCTGAGATATGAGATTCAGGATGAAATGAGTATGGTGACCATCTGAACAGTAGAAGATGCTTATCAGATGGATCTGAAAGCTGAAGAGAAGCTGAGCCGAAAGAAGAGTCAAAGGGGCATAGGCAGAAGCCAGCCAAGGGGAAAGTCAGTTGCCCAGGCAAGAACCCAGAAGCCCAGGAACGATTGGAAGAAACCTCAGACTCAGACAGAGAGAGGCGGAAGTTCAAAGTGAGGGAAATACACAGAGCAAAGAGAACAACATATTGAGCAGAGAGGAGGATATGATGATAATAACACTTTTCCTCGTACTAGGGGTAGAGGGAGAGGAAGAGGTGGAGTCATAACATGCTTCACATGTGGAAAGAATGGGAACAAGTCTTATGAGTGTCCAGAGAAAAAGAAAGAAGGGGGAGAAGCTCACATCACCGAGGCACAGAGGCAAGATGTTGAGGTAGAATACGGTGAAGGTGGAAGATCGTTAATGATGTGAAAAGTCCTTTTGACACCAGAGAAAGAGGTGGAAAGTTCAGTCCAAAGGACCAGACTTTTCAGGACTTCTTGCAAGACGAAGGACAGGGTGTTCAAGTTCATTGTGGACAGCGGTAGCACGGACAATCTCGTTTCAAACGAGATGGTAGAAAAGCTGTAGCTTTAGGTGACTGATCATCCAAGCCCGTATAAAGTTCGTGGCTACAAAAGGTACACCAGGTAACCGTCACAAAACAAAGCTTGGTTGAATTTAAGATAGGGGGATATAATGATAAGATATTATGTGATGTCATTCCTATGGATGTTTGTCATCTATTGTTGGGTAGACCATGGAAATATGATAGAAATGTGATTCATGATGGGAGGATGAACACATACACCCTAGAGAGGAATGGGAGGACACACATGTTGCTTCCAATTAAAGATAAGGAGGTGAAGCCGGAAGTGAGTAACAATGTACTTCTCATGAGTGGGAAGGAACTTCTTACAGAAGTGAAGAAGAAGGAGGATCCACAGTTCATTGTGGTAAGAAAGCCGAAGATTATTCTGACTAGCACAAGAGTGGATGATTTGCCAGAGGAGATTCAGGAACTGCTGGGAGAGTTCACTGATATAGTCGTGGACGAATTACCTCGTTCGTTGCCACCGATCAGAAGTGTGAGCCATCATATCGATCTCATACCAGGAGCCAGTTTTCCAAATAAATCCGCGTACAAATTGACGCCGCAAGAGAATGAAGAGGTAAAGAGACAAGTCCAGGAGTTGTTGGACAAAGGTTTGGTCAGGGAAAGCTTGAGCCCGTGTGTTGTTCCGACAATTCTCAGTCCAAAGAAAGACAGAGGCTGGAGGATGTGCATTGATTCAAGGGCGATTAATAAGATAACTATCAGGTACATATTCCCATTGCCAGGAATGGATGATTTGATGGATTGCTTAAGTGGAGAAAAATTCTTTTCAAAGATTGATTTGAAGAGTGGATATCACCAGATTCGCATGAGAGAAGGTGATGAATGGAAAACAACATTCAAGACAAGCGATGGTTTGTATGAATGGCTTGTTATGCCGTTTGGCTTAACAAATGTACCAAGTATCTTTATGAGGTTGATGAATGAAGTCCTGAAAGATTTCATCGGAAAATTTGTTATCGTATATTTGGATGACATACTAGTTTTCAGTAAAACAACAGCGGAGCATCTGAAGCATTTGGCTATAGTGATGCAGAAATTGCAGCAGGAGAAGTTGTTAATAAATATGAAGAAATCCTCATTCATGAAGACAGAACTCATTTACTTGGGATTTGTTATTTCGGCGAATGAGTTGAGAATGGATCCAGATAAGGTGGAGGTAATAAAAAATTGGCCATCACTGAGGAACATATTTGAGGTGAGAAGTTTTCATGGGTTGGCTAGTTTCTACCGAAAGTTCATTAGGAATTTGAGTGGAATTAGTGCAGCGATGATGGATATAGTGAAGAAAAGACACAAATCTTTTCACTGGAAAGAAGAGGTTGAGAAGACTTTTAATCTGTTGAAGAGGAAAATTACGGAACAACCAGTTCTAATGTTGCTGTATTTCCGAAAAAAATTTCAAGTGAAATGCGATGCAAGTGGGTTTGCAATCGGGGCGGTCTTGAGTCAAGAAGACAGGACACTCACATATTCCAGCGAGAAGCTGAATGAGGCGAAGGTGAAGTACTCCACTTATGACAAGGAGTTCTATGCCATCATACATGCATTGAAGAAATGGAGGCATTACTTGATACCTAAAGAATTTGTCTTGTACAGTGATAATCATGCACTGTAATTTGTGACTCAACAGGAGAAGTTGAACCAAAGACATGTTAAATGGGTTGAGTATATGCAAAATTTCACTTTTGTGATTAAACATATTTCTGGTACTGCTAACAAAGTTGCTGATGCTTTGAGCAGGAAGTGTTTGTTGTTGCAGGAATTCAAAGTCAAAACGTTGGGTTTTGATGATCTCAGGGACATGTACGCAGATGACCCAGATTTTAAGGAAGCATATGAAGCGGCTGAGAATCCAGTTCTTAGGGATAGAAGTCAGTGGGCCGAGTACATGATCCAAGAAGGATTGTTGTTTAAAGGCAATCAACTGTGTATCTTGAATTGCTCCATGAGGGAGAATCTGCTGAAGGAGAAACACAACGGAGGATTGGCCAGACATTTCGGTCATGACAAAACATTCAAAAAGTTGAGCGAGTCATACTTTTGGCCAGGGATGTGATCAGAGGTCAAGATATTTGTGGACAGATGCAGAATTTTCCATCATTCGAAGGGGAGGAAGCAGAATGCGGGTTTTATCAACCATTTCCCATACCTGAAAGGTCGTGAGATGCAATTAGCATGGATTTTGTGTTGGGGTTGCCAAGAACACAAAGAGGTTATGATTCAATCTTTGTAGTGGTGGATAGATTTTCTAGGATGGCACACTTCATTCCATGTCAGAAAACCAGTGACGCGACTCACATCGCGAACCTGTTTTTCAAAGAAGTCATTCGACTTCACGGGTTACCAAGGAGTATAGTTTCGGATAGAGATACAAAGTTCATAGGGAATTTATGGAGGACCTTATGGAAGAATCTGGGAACTAACTTGTTGTTTAGTTCAGCATACCATCCACAGACGGATGGATAGACAGAAGTGGTAAATAGAAGTCTGGGAGATTTGCTGAGAAGCTTGGTGACAGAGCACCACAGCAGTTGGGACAATATATTTCCGCAGACAGAGTTTGCATATAACGACTCAGTCAATAGGAGCACAAGGCAGAGTCCATTTCAAGTTGTCTATTGCATGCAGCTGAGAGGAATTTCTGAACTGAGGGATTCAGAACAGACTATGACTAGGAGCGCTAGTGCAGAATAATTCGCAGAGGCGATGAAGGAAATTCACAGCCAGGTGAAGGAGTGGTTGCAAAAGTCAAGCTAAGAATATAAGCGCAGAGCTGATCAGCATAGAATACAACTTCAGTTTGAGGTTGGTGACTTAGTTCTGGCACATTTGAGAAAGGAAAGGTTCCCGAGGGGAACATACAATAAACTGAAGATGAAGAAAATCGGGCCATGCAAGATCTTGAAGAAAATTGGAGAAAATGCTTATGAGGTTGAATTACCCAATGGGATCGGAATATCTCCGATATTCAATGTCTCAGATTTATACCCATACAAAGCTAGGAAAATAGAGACTGGAAGTGATGAACATCTAGTGATCCAATGGACGAAGCATATGTCAGTTGCAGATAAGCCACAAATGGAGTGGATATTGGATAAACGAGTGGGTAAGAGGACCAGGTGAAAGCAATACTTTGAGTATCTGTTCAAATGGAGGAACCATCCAATTGAAGACACTAGCTGGTAGACCGAGGTAGAGATTCTGAAGCATGGACAGACCGTGCAGGAGCTCATGGATAGGAGCCATGAAATTTTTTCAAGCGAGGGAGTATGATGCAGGAGCATCTGCCATGTCAAGCGAGCCAGCGTGGAATGCAAGTGGACAGCTGGACAAGCCATCACGAATTTTGAAATCACCTTGGGAATTGATGTGCCATCTTAAATGAATCTATTAAGATGAAGTGCAATTGTAAATGTAATCGGGACCTTGAGCCATACGCTCTCACCCTTAGTAGGTAGGAGGCATTTAAGATAGTTAATGCAAGTAGATATAATTTAATTCTAGATTAGACTGTTTGGGAGCGCAAGAGGGAAACAGGATATAAACACCCTCATTGTGCATTGTAACAATAATTCTGAAGAAGGAAGAGAAAGAGCATGCAAAGATCTTTGTAAGAACACCCATGTACAGACATTTGAATTAATAGAAAGAATCGGTTCAAATTCATGGTTTGTGTTGTTCTCTGTGTATTGATGTTATGCTCATGAATGGTTGCTTCCTGATATACATTTGCTTTATGTGTTGTGTATATGATTTCATGTTTTGAGGTTGAAGTCTGAAAGGGTGAAGGAATGAGGTTCAATTGTTCCTCTATCTGAACAAGAGTTCCTGCAAGGAGTGCAGTCGAAGTTGTCCGCAAGGAGTGCGTTGACAGAGAGTTCAGATAGCATAGCCTTTGTTCTCGATCATTCAGAAATGTAGTTGGGCACAAAAGCTGTGCAAGGAGTGCGCAGGCCGAGTAAAGTCTCAGGGTTGCGAACCTGAGTAAAGCATTGCAAGTTTGTTGCCGCAGGTGTGCGTAGAGTCTGAAGGATTCAGGCACTTGAAGTGTTTAAAGGTTGCCGCAAGGAGTGCGCCCAAGAGTCTTTTCTAAGGCTTCAAGTTACAAGAAGGCTTAGGAGAGACAACGTTTTCATACATGAAGGCGAGGACTTGAATTCATGGAACTCGCAGAGAAAGGGAGCAAAGGTTGAGGCCTTTGGATTTTTAAATCCTTCCAAGGGAGGAAGAGAATGCACAAAAGCTCGGGAGGAGTAGCATTGGCCATTGGATCAGCTAATAGATTCTGGACCGTTGAATATTTCACGTCTCGGAGGAGTAGAGAAGTGCGCAAGAAGAGGAAACTGTGAGCCATCGGATCTCACACAGATATCCGTTAGCCGTTGGATCTAACCAGAGGGATGCGAAGTTTAAGTCTTCGTGGACAGAGAAACGAAAGTCTCGAAGGGCATCAGGATATCGGCACTCGGGATATCGGGGATATCGAGGACGTGAGGAAAGTCACTTGACACCCGAAACCCCGAGTTAGCGAGGTTTTGATATGAGCCGTTCATTTGGGGGCGGATGTGTGTCGCGAGATTTCCCACATCAGGGACTCAGACATCGGAGGACAGAAGGGGAAGTCCTTCAACTTTGTGAGTGGTGAAGTGGAGAGAAGACTAGGAGCCGTCCATTTGAGGAGGACAGGTGGCAGAGATCGAAAGATCTCGCGAACTCAGAAGTTCGTAGGGTGAGAACCCAAACATTGTGTGCTCCAAGTCGTGAAGACGCGAGAAGCGAGAAGAAGGATAACAGTTGGATCTGGGTCATAAGAGAACCGTTGGATTGGGAACCGCATCTCCTATCGCACACTCGGGGGTTCAGAGGTTGAGAGGGGTCACTTTCGACATCAGAAGTCACGAAGTGCCGAGAGTCGAGGTTCGTGTGGACACATGGCAGAGCCATAAGGTGATACCCGCGTGGTTGACTGGTGGACACGCGTTGCCTGGAGAAAGGAGTCAACACTCCGTTGAATTCTTGCATCTCAGGGATTCACGGGATAAGAGTGGAAAGGCTTGACGCTTCAACCTGCGAGGTTGCGAAGAGCGAAAAGCGTCAAGGGAGGAGTCAACCCGACATTGACCTATCACGTCTCGGGAGATCATAACAGGAGGGCACGAGAGTTCGACTCACGAACTCACAAAGGTGGGAGTTGCGAGAGGCGCTAATATTTAAGCCCTAGCCTATGGTTACATGTGGGGAGGCTGCTGACCAAGGAAGGAGCCATAACCATATCACTGGTTCAGGTATCGCAAGATTGGAAAGAAAGATTCAAAAGCTTCGACTCACGAACTTGCGAGATCGTGAGATTTAGCCCGATCTCCCGATTGTAAAGAGGAGATCTCGTGGAGAGTTTACTGTGGGTA
The DNA here is from genome assembly GCA_010110895.2 of Picea sitchensis. Classification (NCBI taxonomy): domain Eukaryota; kingdom Viridiplantae; phylum Streptophyta; class Pinopsida; order Pinales; family Pinaceae; genus Picea; species Picea sitchensis. Next base: position 40,764 of record SNQJ01S0027078.1, on the reverse strand, counting down.
CGGATTTCCCGATAGGGAAATAGAAGGGCCTTAGTGTTCTTCGGGCCAGTAGAGAAGAGAAGATCCTGTGAGCGTACGTGCTTGCAAGCACGCCTGCGTCAAGTGGTATCAGAGCTTAGAAAAGCTTCTTTTCTTTCTATAGAAGGGAAAAGGAGAATTCACCATGCCGCCAAGGAGAAGAGATAGACAATCACCCGATCTAGAGGAGGAAAGGGAAATGTCTAGAGGAAGGGGTAGATAGGTGCAGATTCCAGAAGTAGAAAGAGATTTGCATAACTTACGCGCCAGACTTGTGGACATGGAGATAAGACAAAGGTGCACAACTGATGTAGGAGATATTAGTGAGTCCAAAAATGAAGATGATGTTGGACATGGAGAAGAAGAAGTCACAGTAGAAGATCCAGCAAATGAGCGCTTACTTAAAGTTGTTGCAAGAATGGGTGCAAAGGTGAAGATGGACATTCCAGTTTATGAGGGGAATCTGGATGTAGAAGAACTTCTAGATTGGATTAGAGCTCTAGACACATACTTCGACTATGAAGATGTCGAAGAGGACAAGAAAGTCAGGCATTCCGTCACGAAATTAAAAGGACATGCAGCCTTATGGTGGGATGAACGACAAGCTGATAGGCATTGCCAAGGCAAGTGGAAAATTAAGAGCCGGGACAGGATGATTGCAAAGATGAAGGCAAAATTCATCCCCAAGGATTACCAAATTTCTCTGTTCAGGAGGATGCAAAACTTGAGACAGAAGCTGATGTCAGTAAAGGAATATACTGAAGAGTTTTACAGGTTGAATATTAGGGCAGGTCATTGTGAAAGCAATGATGAAAAAGTAGCTAGGTATATGAATGGCCTGAGATATGAGATTCAGGATGAAATGAGTATGGTGACCATCTGAACGATAGAAGATGCTTATCAGATGGCTCTGAAAGTTGAAGAGAAGTTGAGCCGAAAGAAGAGTCAAAGGGGCAGAGGCAGAAGCCAGCCTAGGGGAAAGTCAGTTGCCCAGGAAAGAACCCAGAAGCCTAGGAATGATTGGAAGAAACCTCAGAATCAGACAGAGAGAGGTGGAAGTTCAAAGTGAGGGAAATACACAGAGCAAAGAGAACAACATATTGAGAAGAGAGGAGGATATGTTGATAATAACACTTTTCCTCATACTAGAGGTAGAGGAAGAGGAAGAGGTGGAGTCATAAAATGCTTCACATGTGGAAAGAATGGGCACAAGTCTTATGAGTGTCCAGAGAAAAAGAAAGAAGGGGGAGAAGCTCACATCACCGAGGCACAGAGGCAATATGTTGAGGTAGAACACAGTGAAGGTGGAAGATCGTTGATGATGCGAAAAGTCCTTTTGACACCAGAGAAAGAGGTGGAAAGTTCAGTCCAAAGGACCAGACTTTTCAGGACTTCTTGCAAGACCAAGGACAGGGTGTTCAAGGTCATTGTGGACAGCGGTAGCACGGACAATCTCATTTCAACCGAGATGGTAGAAAAGTTGTAGCTGGAGATGACTGATCATCCAAGCCCGTATAAAGTTCGTGGCTACAAAAGGGACACCAGGTAACCGTCACAAAACAATGCTTGGTTGAATTTAAGATAGGGGGATATAATGATAAGATATTATGTGATGTCATTCCTATGGATGTTTGTCATCTATTGTTGGGTAGACCATGGCAATATGACAGAAATGTGATTCATGATGGGAGGATGAACACATACACCCTAGAGAGGAATGGGAGGACACACATGTTGCTTCCAATTAAAGATAAGGAGGTGAAGCCGGAAGTGAGTAACAATGTACTTCTCATGAGTGGGAAGGAACTTCTTACAGAAGTGAAGAAGAAGGAGGATCCACAGTTCATTGTGGTAAGAAATCCGAAGATTATTCTGACTAGCACAAGAGTGGATGATTTGCCAGAGGATATTCAGGAACTGCTGGGAGAGTTCACTGATATAGTTGTGGATGAATTACCTCGTTCGTTGCCACCGATCAAAAGTGTGAGCCATCATATCGATCTTATACCAGGAGCCAGTTTTCCAAATAAATCCGCGTACAGATTGACGCCACAAGAGAATGAAGAGGTAAAGAGACAAGTCTAGGAGTTGTTGGACAAAGGTTTGGTCAGGGAAAGCTTGAGCCTGTGTGTTGTTCCGAAAATTCTCAGTCCTAAGAAAGATAGAGGCTGGAGGATGTGCACTGATTCAAGGGATATTAATAAGATAACTATCAGGTACATATTCCCATTGCCAGGAATGGATGATTTGATGGATTGCTTAAGTGGAGAAAAATTATTTTCAAAGATTGATTTGAAGAGTGGATATCACCAGATTCGCATGAGAGAAGGTGATGAATGGAAAACAACATTCAAGACAAGAGATGGTTTGTATGAATGGCTTGTTATGCCATTTGGCTTAACAAATGCACCAAGTATCTTTATGAGGTTGATGAATGAAGTCCTGAAAGATTTCATCGGAAAATTTGTTATCGTATATTTGGATGACATACTAGTTTTCAGTAAAACAACAGCGGAGCATCTGAAGCATTAAGCTATAGTGATGCAGAAATTGTAGTAGGAGAAGCTGTTAATAAATATGAAGAAATCCTCATTTATGAAGACATAACTCATTTACTTGGGATTTGTTATTTCGACGGATGAGTTGAGAATGGATCCAGATAAGGTGGAGATAATAAAAAATTGGCCATCACTGAGGAACATATTTGAGGTGAGAAGTTTTCATGGGTTGGCTAGTTTCTACCGAAAGTTCATTAGGAATTTGAGTGGAATTAGTGCAGCGATGATGGATATAGTGAAGAAAAGACACAAATCTTTTCACTGGAAAGAAGAGGTTGAGAAGAGTTTTAATCTGTTGAAGAGGAAAATTACGGAACAACCAGTTCTGGTGTTGCCGGATTTCCGAAAAACATTTCAAGTGAAATAAGATGCAAGTGGGTTTGCAATCGGGGCGGTCTTGAGTCAAGAAGATAGGACAATCGCATATTCCAGCAAGAAGCTGAACGAGGAGAAGGTGAAGTACTCCACTTATGACAAGGAGTTCTATGCCATCATACATGCATTGAAGAAATGGAGGCATTACTTGATACCCAAAGAATTTGTCTTGTACAGTGATAATCATGCACTGTAATTTGTGACTCAACAGGAGAAGTTGAACCAAAGACATGTTAAATGGGTTGAGTATATGCAAAATTTCACTTTTGTGATTAAACATATTTCTGGTACTGCTAACAATGTTGTTGATGCTTTGAGCAGGAAGTGTTTGTTGTTGCAGGAATTCAAAGTCAAAACGTTGGGTTTTGATGATCTCAGGGACATGTACGCAGATGACCCAGATTTTAAGGAAGCATATGAAGCGGCTGAGAATCCAGTTGTCAGGGATAGAAGTCAGTGGGCTGAGTACATGATCCAAGAAGGATTGTTGTTTAAAGGAAATCAACTGTGTATCCCGAATTTCTCCATGAGGGAGAATCTGCTGAAGGAGAAACACAACGGAGGATTGGACGGACATTTCGGTCATGACAAAACATTCAAAAAGTTGAGCGAGTCATACTTTTGGCCAGGGATGTGATCAGAGGTCAAGATATTTGTGGACAGATGTAAAATTTTCCATCATTCGAAGGGGAGGAAGCAGAATGCGGGTTTTTATCAACCATTTCCCATACCTGAAAGGTCGTGGGATGCAATTAGCATGGATTTTGTGTTGGGGTTTCCAAGAACACAAAGAGGTTATGATTCAATATTTGTAGTGGTGGATAGATTTTCTAGGATGGCACACTTCATTCCATGTCAGAAAACCAGTGACATGACTCACATCGCGAACCTGTTTTTCGAAGAAGTCATTCGACTTCATGGGTTACCAAGGAGTATAGTTTCAGATAGAGATACGAAGTTCATAGGGAATTTATGGAGGACCTTATGGAAGAAGCTGGGAACTAACTTGTTGTTTAGTTTAGTGTACCATCCACAGATGGATGGATAGACAGAAGTGGTAAATAGAAGTCTGGGAGATTTGCTGAGAAGCTTGGTGACAGAGCACCACAGCAGTTGGGACAATATATTTCCACAGACAGAGTTTGCATATAATGACTCAGTCAATAGGAGCACAAGGCAGAGTCCATTTCAAGTTGTCTATGGCATGCAGCTGAGAGGAATTTCTGAACTGAGGGATTCAGAACAGACTGTGACTAGGAGCACTAGTGCAGAATAATTCGCAGAGGCGATGAAGGAACTTCACAGCCAGGTGAAGGAGTGGTTGCAAAAATCAAGCTAAGAATATAAGCGCAGAGCTGATCAGCATAGAAGACAACTTCAGTTTGAGGTTGGTGACTTAGTTCTGGCACATTTGAGAAAGGAAAGGTTCCTGAGGGGAACATACAATAAACTGAAGATGAAGAAAATCGGGCCATGCAAGATCTTGAAGAAAATTGGAGAAAATGATTATGAGGTTGAATTACCCAATGGGATTGGAATATCTCCGATATTCAATGTCTCAAACTTATACCCATAAAAAGCTGGGAAAATAGAGACTGGAAGTGATGAACATCCAGTGATCCAATGGACAAAGAAGATGTTAGTTGCAGATAAGCCACATATGGAGTGGATACTGGATAAACGAGTGGGTAAGAGGACCAGGTGAAAGCAATACTTTGAGTATCTGTTCAAATGGAGGAACCATCCAATTGAAGATGCTAGCTGGGAGACCAAGGTAGATATTCTGAAGCATGGACAGACCGTGCAGGAGCTCATGGATAGGAGCCATGAAATTTTTTCAAGTGAGGGAGTATGATGCAGGAGCATCTCCTACGTCAAGCGAGCCAGCGTGGAATGCAAGTGGACAGCTGGACAAGCCATCACAAATTTTGAAATCACCTTGGGAATTGATGCGCCATCTTAAATGAATCCATTAAGATGAAGTGCAATTGTAAATGTAATCGGGACCTTGAGCCATATTCTCTCACCCTTAGTAGGTAGGAGGCATTTAAGATAGTTAATGCAGGTAGATAGAATTTAATTCTAGATTAGACTGTTTGGGAGCGCAAGAGGGAAACAGGATATAGACACCTTCATTGTGCATTGTAACAATAATTCTGAAGAAGGAAGAGAAAGATCATGAAGAGAGCTTTGTAAGAACACCCATGTACATACATTTGAATTAATAGAAAGAATCGATTCAAATTCATGGTTTGTGTTGTTCTCTGTGTATTGATGTTATGCTCATGAATGGTTGCTTCCTGATATACATTTGCTTTATATGCTGTGTATATGATTTCATGTTTTGAGGTTGAAGTCTGAATGGGTGAAGGAATGAGGTTCAATTGTTCCTCTATCTGAACAAGAGTTCCTGCAAGGAATGAAATCGAAGTTGTCCACAAGGAGTGCATTGACAGAGAGTTCAGATAGGGTAGCCTTTGTTCTCGATCGTTCAGAAGTGCAATTGGGCATAGAAGCCGTGTAAGAAGTGCGCAGGATGAGTAAAGTCTCAGGGTTGCGAACCTGAGTAAAGCATTGAAATTTTGTTGCCGCAGGTGTGCGTAGAGTCTGAAGGATTCAGGCACTTGAAGTGTTTAAAGGTTTCCGCAAGGAGTGCGCGCAAGAGTCTTTTCTAAGGCTCCGAGTTACAAGAAGGCTCAGGAGAGACAACGTTTTCATACGTAGAGGCGAGGACTCAAATTCATGGAGCTCGCAGAGAAAGGGAGCAAAGGTTGAGGCCTTTGGTTTTTGAAATCCTTCCAAGGGCGGAAGAGAACACGCAAAATCTCGGGAGGAGCAACATCGACTGTTGGATCAACCAATAGTTTCTGGACCGTTGAAGATTTAACGTCCCGAAGGAGTAGATAAGTGCACAAGAAGAGGAAACCATGAGCCGTCGGATCTCACACAGATATCCCTTAGCCGTTGGATCTGACCGGAGGGACGCGAAGTTTAAGTCTTCGTGGACAAATAAGCGAAAGTCCCGAAGGGCATCAAGATATCGGCACTCGAGATATCGGGGATATTGAGGACGTGAGGAAAGTCACTAGACACCCGAAACCCCGAGTTAGTGAGGTTTTGATATGAGCCGTTCATTTGGGGGTGGACACGTGTCGCAAGATTTCCCACATCGGGGACTCAGACATCGAAGGATAGAAGGGTAAGTCCTTCAACTTCGTGAGTGGCGAAGTGGCGAGAAGACCAGGAGCCGTCCATCTGAGGAGGACAGGTGGCAGAGATCGAAATATCTCGTGAACTTGGAAGTTCACAGGGTGAGAACCCAAACATTGGGTGCTCCATGTCGTGAAGACGCGAGAAGCGAGAAGAAGGATAGCCATTGGATCTGGGTCGTAGGAGGATCGTTGTATCGGGATCCCCATCTCCTATCGCACACTCGGGGGTTCGGAGGTTGAGAGGGGTCACTTTCGACATCATAAGTCGCAAAGTGCCGAGAGTCGAGGTTCATGTGGACACGTGGCAGAGCCATTAGGTGAGACCCGCATGGTTGATGGGTGGACACACGTTGCCTGGAGAAAGGAGTCAACACTCCGTTGAATTCTCGCATCTTGGGTATTCGCGGGATAAGAGTGGGAAGGCTTGACGCTTCAACCTGCGAGGTTGCAAAGAGTGAAAATCGTCAAGGGAGGAGTCAACCCGGCGTTGACCTATCGCGTCTTGGGAGATCGTAACAGGAGGGCACGAGAGTTCGACTCACGAACTCACGAAGGTACGAGTTGCAAGAGGCACTGATATTTAAGCCCTAGACTATGTTTACATGTGGGGAGGGCACTGACCAAGGAAGGAGCCATAACCATATCACCGGTTCGGGTATCGCAAGATTGGAAAGGAAGAGTCAGAAGCTTCGACTCATGAACTCGCGAGATCGTGAGATTTAGCTCAATCTCCCGATTGTAAAGAGGAGATCCCGTGGAGAGTTTATTGTGGGTACATATTTCGTGATAGGGAAATAGAAGGGCCTTAGTGTTCTTTGGGACAGTAGAGGAGAGAAGATCCTGTGAGAGGACATGCTTGCGAGCACCCCTACGTCACTATCCTAGATGGATAGTGCTTATCATGCCATTTCTGGTGGTATGTGGAATGTCACATAACTCCTCACGGTTTGAGAGTTATGGCCTTATGAAGTTGGAGGACCCCCATATGAAGGCTTGAAGCCCCCAAGGTC